>VMDR010013423.1:0-25009 GCA_007922815.1 Macrotus californicus | reverse complement strand
TTTCTTCATTGTGTTGTGCTTTAATGTTTCTTTCTTTCTTCTGGTCTACACCATTGATTTGAGTCCCATTTTTCTTCCCCTCACTGTTGGTTCCTTGTACATTTTTCTTCATTTTTCTTATCGTATCCTTCATTTGTTCATCTAATTTGCGACCAAATTCAACCAAGTCTGTGAGCATCCTCATTACCAGTGTTTTGAACTGTGCATCTGATAGGTTGGCTATCTCTTTGTCACTTAGTTGTATTTTTTCTGGAGCTTTGATCTGTTCTTTCATTTGGGCCATTTTTGTTGTCTTGGCACGCCTGTTATGTAGTAAGGGGCGGAGCCTTAGATGTTCACCAGGGCAGGGCGGCCACGTTGCTGCGTCGTGACGCTGTTTGTGGGGGAGGGGTCTGAGAGGGAACAATGGCGGCCGCTCCACTCCCTGCCGGTTACCAGTCACTTTCCACACTACCCACAGTCCAACGGGGCCCCTCTGGTGCTGGCTCCGGTGCCGATCCCCGGTGGGAGGGCTGTGCACGCTCCAGGACCCTGTGGGTCTCTCCAACGAGCTCTCCCGTGAGGCCGGGAGTTTCTCCCACTGCCACTGCCTCAACCCCCACAGGAGTTTTCAATCAGAGGCTTTCAGGCTTCACCTCCCGGCGCCGGAACTCTGGGTTGCAGGGTCCGTCCGGCTCCCGAGCCGTTCCTCTCCGTTTATCCTCACGAGGGAGTGGGACGCCCGGGCCGCAGCCGCCACCTCTCCCGGCCCGCCGCGCCTTTCCCGGATCCGCCAGCCGCCGCCCCGCCACGCGAGTCCTCTCCGCCCCTCCTACCGGTCTGGATGTATGTTTCTTAGTTTCTTGGTTGTCGGACTTCCATACAGTTCAATTTTCTGTCAGTTCTGGTTGTTTTTTCTTTTAAAATTTGTTGTTGTCCTTCTTTTGGTTGTGCAAGGAGGCACAGTGTGTCTACCTATGCCTCCATCTTGGCCGGAAGCTCTATTCTTTTCTTTATTGAATGTATCAAGGTGACCTTGGTTAATGAAATTGTATAGGTTTCAGGGGTACAGGTTTATAATGCATCATCGGTATATTGTGTTGTGTGTTCACCACCACACGTCAGGTCTTCCATCACCATTTATTCCCCTTTGCCCTCTCCTGCCTCCCCACCCCTTTCCCTCTGGTAATGACCGTGTTGTTTTCTAGGAGGTTTGAGTCATTTAAAAAACAATGGGGAAGAAGAAAAAGGACATGGAGACTTGACTGCTATGTGGTCTGAAAACCCTAAAATACAGGGTGCGGCTGAAGTAACGCCTGCTTGAGTGTGGTTGGTAGGGTAATATTAGATTGGGGTGTCATAATTTATAGTTTTAATTTGAACATTTCACCTAAAATGTCATAGGGTGTGCTTGAGTGTGATACTGTTCTGTTACAAAGTCACTTATGATTTTGTAATAAAAGATTTTGTAATAAAATGGGGCGTTACCTGTCCCAGACCCTGTATTTTCTCTTTGATGCTTTAGAGAAAAACTTTGCCTCTCATTCTCTTAGGCCATCTGAAATGTTGTTTGAGCTAGAAGACATATGTAAGACAATGCTGGACATTTTTCAGTTATTCAAGTTTTAGTGATGTTTAGATTATCCTAAAGTTAGCCTTCTGAACGACTCACGGTATGTTACTTTTAAAAAGCTCCAGCTCTTTGCTGTATATTTAACAAGTTACAGGACCATAGAATCGTACCATAGGTTTAACATTATATTATATTGCTCTTAGGTTCACCAAGCATAAAGCTTTGCAAGTTATATACATGCTATGGTAGTAAAACAAAAGAAAACTATTCTTTTAAGCCTATGTACAAATCACAGCCAGAAAAGATTTCAAAGCCATGACATTCAGTTCCCAACCACCTATAAACTGACTTTTCAGTCTTACAGTGATGAAGCTGATGTTTTTACGTGTATACAAATCTTACATTATTGTGTGACATTTGTCTACATGCAGGTTGAATTTTACAGGATATTGTTCTGGTCCAGAACAATGCGAATTCATTTTAACCTTTTTATTTTGGTGTAGATTTCTAAATCTTACTGGCTTTATAAAAGAGCTTTATGGTCTTTCCTTGTTTTTTTTTTTTCTTCCTTTTTACATCTGTGCGAAAAGCTGTGAGTGAATGTGAAAGTCAAATTCCTTTTTAAAAAAATGTCCTTTTCACCCTGACTGGTGTGGCTCAGTGGATTGAGTACCAGCCTGTGAATCAAAAGGTCACTGGTTCGATTCCCAGCCAGGGCACATGCCTGGGTCCCCAGTAGGGGGTGCACAAGAGGCAACCACACATTGATGTTTCTCTCCCTCTCTTTCCCCCTCCCTTCCCCTCTCTCTCTAAAAAATAATAACAACAACAAAATGTCCTTTTCAAAGCCTATGACATTGTAGTCATTATTCCTGAAAAGCTGTGCACACTATAGCAGACCAGTCTTTCTGTCCTTTTGGTAAAAGTGCCATTCAAACTCTCATTTACTTGTAGTGAAACTGTGGAAGAACTTTTACTAACAACCATAGTAGGAGCATGTTTTGGGAAAATGTGTGAAAAAAGGAAAATAGTAATTTTGTCAGACTTCACGGAAATAAGAATGCAGAGCAAAGAAAACTATGCAGGCAAAATATGCTGTCTAGTAAATGGGCTGCAAATCAAACGTTAACATCTAGAGTGCATGATAAAAAGTATCAAACTTTCTGTTTGACATTCGGAGGTGCAATATGAACCATCAAACATGCATGTGTTGTGCCTAAGTAGGAAAGCCCTCATTTCCAGCTGAAACTCAGATTCTCAAGGTCGGGATGAGCTTGTGACTTTGGCCTGGTCTGCCCTTGCCAGCTGGCCAGCGTCTAGTAAGACCTCTCATTCTTCAGGGCCTGAGTTTCCTGATTGGACAAAAATAGCATCTCTCCCAAATGTAGTTTCCTGGCATGTATAGACAATACAATGTGTACTAGCACCCTTTAAATAATAAAGTGATGTGTATAATATTAGATGTTTTTATTAAATCAATGGCTACACCTTCTTCTGTGCTCCTTAACTTTCCCCAAAACTGCTACCATGTTTTGCCATGTATAATGTGCCCTTTTTTTGCCCAAATTTTCAAGGGAAAAATAAGGATGTGCACTATACATGGGTATAGTGAGTACATACCATGGGTATCATAATGGGTATAATGCTCCTGTGTATGAGGCCCAAAAACCTGAGTGTGCTTTATACCTGGCAAAATATGGCACATAGAAGGCAGCGTTTCCCATATATTTATGCCTTTATACTGAAGACGATGATCAGCGGTGCCTCTGCCATGCTCTGGAAGTGCTTTAAACGTCAATTAGGGTAATATCTTAAATCCCAATAGGCTTGGAAATGAAAAAGAAGTGCAGATACACACAATCTGATGATTCTGTGAGTCCTGAAGAAAATACCCTCCATCACATGCTTGTTCATTAATAGTCACTGTGGCCTCCGGGGAAAGCCACACTTAGGTATGACACGCCCCTCCGTAACGTCTCAGCTTCTCAATGTGGCCTTTTAATGTGATGGTGAAGTCTCAGGTACAGTGCATCTAAATCTTTACTAGTTATCTTTCCCTTCAAATATCTCTGTGTTAGTTGATATTTTTTTCAATTGCTTAAAAAAAAAAAAAAAGAAATGAGGAAACAGGTCCAATCATGAAAAAGCCCAGAGCATGTCCTGGATTTCGGTGCTAAAATGACGTCCTCATGTCTGTGCCGACTTGGTCTTTGCTGACACCCGTCCCTTCGTGATAGCACGGCCAATGATAAGTGTCCTGTTGCTCCTCTGCAGCACCCACTTCCACATCACGCTTCCTGCTTTGTCCCCGAAGGGCCCCCACTCCTCTGGAGCGTGCGTCACCAGACTGTGTATTTTACATTATGCTGTGGTCTGCTGTTCTCCAAGGAACTTCACTTTAATTGCGGAGGGAGATTTCAGGCCTCCGTCTGAAAAATTGTGGGATGTGTAACTTCCTTGCTTGAAACTCTCCAGTGGATTTCCTTCCAGCACTTTCAAACTGAAATCTGAAACATTTTCAGGGCCTCCAGACCCCGCTGGCTGACCTAACCTCTCCAGCACCTCCTCCACTCTCCCCTTCGTCATGTGCCCCCAAAACACTGGCTGCCCTTCTGTCCCTCAGACATACCAGGGCTGCTCAGGGCATTTGCAGTTCTGGCTGTGCACATATGTAGTTATATATACACTATATAAGAACAGTATATTATTACTAGACAGTAGGTAATGTGTAATACAATGTATGCCATGTTATGCATAACATATAACAGTGTCAGTAATACGTATTCCTTATGTATCTGTTATTTATCTGCCCACCATGTACTTTAGTAACACGAATGCCATGGAAACGGAAACTCTGTCCGTATTGTTCAGCCCTTTATTCCAGTGGTTTGAGCAACATCTGGTCAAAGACACCTGTCAGATACTTACTGAGTGAGTGAATGAGCAAGTGCATCAGTAAGCAAATGAGTAAATGACTGGCCATTCCAGCAGAGGTGCTCAAATTGAGCCTCTGTGAGTTAGGGGCCCCTACCTGCTGCTGCCAAGTGGCATCGGCCTCTCCCAAATCAGGAGGGTTGAGAGTGCTGATTGGGTGGCTTTTTAAAGGACATTTTGCGCTGTTACTCAAAGAAAGGGAAGAGTTTGCTGAGAAGAACGCATGGCCGTCTACCCAGGGACTCCCCTCCCTCTCTCTCTCACCAGTGCCTGTAGGTTAATACATCGGAATAGGTTTGTATCTTTTCCCCACTCCCTTCTCTAAAAATGTCACCAGTCCTTCTTTTGGCATTGTGTCTTTTATTTTAGTTTTGCCATATCGTCCACAGTGGTATTGGCTCTCAATTCCTTGTCACCGGTCATCTTGCCCGAGGTGTGAGCTCCGTGACCCAGGAGGTCCCGACTGTGGATTTCTTATTCTGGCATGTCTTAAAAAAAAAAAAGCACAACATAGTCAATTGTTCTTCTTACCTAAATGATGTTGAAAAAGTTGTCATGTTTCTAATGGTGTCATGGGAAGGTAATGTGGGGAGGATTTTTTAAAAGTGAGGAATATGGCTGGATTTTAGGAAAAATTGTGTGACTCAAATTTTAGAACTCATAATTTGTTTATTGTATACTACAATGGTGCTTCATTCTTTTCTTAAAGATTTTGTTTATTTCTAGAAAGGGGAGGGGAGGGAGAAAGACAGGGAGAGAAACATCAGTGTGTGGTTGCCTCTTGAGCACCCCCCACGGTGGGGGGGTATAGGGAACCTATCCATGTGATAATGTCTTATGTGGCTCAGCTCTGGTACTAAAAACAGACAGATGTGTGTTGGTGTGCAGAGAACATCCATGGATAGGTCTCATGTGGGGAATCAGGCATGCACTGTTCCTAGGCCACTTTGAAACTTGCTCTTGCTAAAAAACTCCCTCACCTGGGATGGTGACAGCAGAGGCTTACTTTGATTTGCGCTAGATTTCCAAAGTATGTGTGTAACCAGCTAAGCCACCTCTCCCCTTTGTATTTTATCTTTGAAGGGAGAGAAACATCAGTGTGTGGTTGCCTCTTGCGCACCCCCTACTGGGGGCCCAACATGTCCTGCAACCCAGGCACGTGCCTTGACTGGGAATCGAACCGGCAACCCTTTGGTTCACAGGCCAGCACTCCATCCACTGAGCCACATCAGCCAGGGCAGTGGTGTTTCATTCTTTTAACATTTGAATATATTTACACATATGAAAGGACCCAAGGAGTGTTGGCTCAGGTTCCACATAAAACTGGACTTGTTTTCAAATGAAGGAAACAGAGAAGCTTGTTTTCAAATTGCTGTTGGTGTGGAGCCTGTGACGTCCTGCATTGGATAAGAAACTTTAGGTTTAGTTTAGCAGATAGAGAACAGGTTTATCTCAGAGGTATCCCCTGCCCCTAATTTGTGAATCCCGTTTTCCTCCAGGCATTTCCCGGGAACATGAACTCGGACAGTGTGGTGCGGCATGACCTGCAGCACCCAGTCATCGCCCGCCACGTGCGCGTGGTGCCTCTGGACTGGAACGGAGAAGGCCGCATTGGGCTCAGAGTCGAGGTCTACGGCTGTTCTTACTGTGAGTATCACACCGCTCAAGCTGGGGTGGGTTTCGCCATCTTCATCTACACTGTAACCTGTTTAATTGCGGTTGTTTGACATGGTTTGTCTTTTCTGACGGTAAACTGCCCTCTGATTTTATATATAAATTGAATATAGGTTTTTATTCCTGCTGAAAATGTGTATTTGCATTTATTTACAAACACACATATAAGAATACCTGAGGAAATATCTTCAGGGTTGGGAAGTGATTTTGTTCAACAGACTAAAACAACAAGCTTTTTAATTAAATTGCCTGAATTCTTAGGAACTATTTAAAAAGTAGGAGCCTATGCTATTATCTATCTTTTTGGCTTTTTGTGATAGATTTTAGATACATTCCTAAGAGCTTTTTTCCTGTTCCCCTCACTTATAGCATCACTATTTTATTTATTTTAATTTTTATTTTTTTAAATCCTCACTCGAGGACAGGCATATTAATTTTAGAGAGAGGAAAAGGGAGGGAAAGGGTGAAGGAAACATGAACATGTGAGAGAAACATCGATGGGTTGCCTCTTGTACATGCCCCAACCAGGGACCAAACCTGCAACCTAGGCATGTGCCCCAGGCGGGGATCGAACTTGCTGCCTTTCAGTTTACAGGACGATGCTCCAGCCAACTGAGCCACAAGGACCAGGACATAGCATCATTATTTCAAAGCTAAACACTGAGTTGTAATGTCAGTTACATTTTCCATGTCTATAAGTTTTATTTGCTTCTTTTTATAGTTACATGGTCACCGTTTCTTAACTCATTATTTAAACTCTCTTTTTGTATTTTTAATAGGCATTATACATAGTTCTAATGATTCCAGTATGTGGATTTGCGGGGGAGGGGGGGTTTGATTCTGCTAATCACTGTTTCTGCTTATTTTTTAACATAGTGCTTTGTTATCTCCTCCTTTTCCCTCCATTGCCTTCTCTTCCTTCCTTCTTCAGCTTCTTAGTCTTCTTATCTGCCCATCCTTCTTGCTCATCCTTACCCTAGTCCACCTTCTTGCCTGTGACTTCAAATTCTTCAAATCTTTTTCTGGGGAACTTCTTCCAAGCCAAGGTTGATGGTTTAACTTTGCTTATTTGCTTCTGTAAGTGCAGAATTACTTTGCCAACACACAATAACTCCTAAGGATTGTTTGAGGTTGTTTGAGGCCACTAGGTAGGATAAATTCAATCTGCAAAACACATGACTTGCAACATTGGCTTTAGAATATGAACTCTCTTGTAAAATATTTTGTCTTCCTCCTAAGAAATTTTGCTCCTGTACTTCCAGTTGGCTGGGGGAGGAAGGGAGCTGGATTTGGACAGGGCGGGGAATTGGGATATCAGCTTTATTCAAGGGAGCTCCCGCTAGACTCTCCCTTCACCTTTCCTATAGACCCATAAAAGCAAAAGCTCACTATAACCAGTAAGTGGCAAATACACTACTGGGAAAGCTTTTTAAAATTAACCAAATACTTGGTAGTTCATAATAAAAAATTCTTAAAGTTTTCGCCTTTGTATGAATTTAGTTGCAGAGATTAGTGGAAACAGTAGCTGCCGTGATGATTAAATCATATTATATTCATTCATGGGTAACATCATCACATACAAACTGAGCCAGTTACTTCAAATGGGCCACAGAGATCATTTTTATCATTGTACAGAGGTTTACTTTATTTGGTCATTACTTTCTTATAGCGAATATAATGAGTAGAGGGATTTAGCTCTTCAGGAGAATGAGATATTCAGGAAGAAGTTTTAACTCCTCAGGAGGAGCCTCAAGGGAACCCTGACCTAAAATGAGGTCCTTTTGTCCATGAGGTGTGGTCTTCCTGGGCACAGACCCTGTGTTCACACACATTCCAGCTGTTGGCATCATGGTGGGAAGGCAAAAAAAAAAAAGAAAGTGGTATTTTTATCACATGACATTTTATAAGGAGCATGTTCACTTTCAATAAATGAAAAATATGTAATATTCTTTGCGGAAACCTTGATGTGTATAATTTCTCTTCAGTGTCCTGGAATGTGTTGATTTCGACCCAGAGAAATAACACCACAGTGAATAACAAAAACATGGTATGGCTGACAAAGGCAGTTTGTCTAGTAGTGTTTATTAGGGAAAAAACAGTGGACGTTAGCATGTGCCCCTGATCATACAGCCTGAGCCATGGAGCTGCAAGGGAGTCCAGGCAGCCTGGTATAAGGCCAGCACTCACCAGCACTGTTGCATTTCTTACTCCTCAATTCCAGCAAAGTGAACACCCCTGTGATCAGCAGCAGGTCAAGCAAAGAATCTTATTACACCCAAGAAGCACTCCTTGGGCCCCCTCCATCATGTTTGTGAGAATTATCCATGCTCTTAAGGTATTCATTTTCATTAGGAAGGTTATTGTATTGTCTGATTACTCTACAATTATTTTTTCATTCCATGTTTATAAACATTTGAATGTTTCTAGTTTTGATTATTTCTACAGAATTGCTATAAACATTTCTCACGGGTATAGGCTTAGAAAGGGGTCATGTCAATCATATGTATATATTCAACATTTGTTAAATGACACGAAGTTCCCTAAAGTGGTCATATCCATTTAAACTCTCCTGAGCAATGTATAAGGATTCTAGTTGCTGCACAAATTCTGATATTTAGTATTGTTTTAGCCATTCTGGTAGGTGTTTATCATATCTTATTTTAGTGTTAATGAGCATTTCCCTGATTTTGAAAGAGGTCATACTTACTGGTTATATATATACCCTCTTTTCTGAAGTGTTTGCTCAGGAATCTTGCCCAGATTTCTATTGGGTTATCTTTTTTTTTACTCTGTTTTTCTAATTTTTTTATCTGTTTTCTAATTGTTTTTATCTGTTTTTCTAATTGTTCCTGACAGTTTTTACAGTCAACTCTGTTTCTTGTTTTCATTTTCATTAAGATATCTAGACACATATCTTATTTTTGAGATGGCCTTTTATCTATTTTTGAGATGGTTCTAACTGCTGTCACTTTAGGAGGCAGGTGTGATTCAGTTAGTGATCTTGGCATGGAGAGACCAGCTAATGTTATCCAGGTGGGCTCTAAGCACAGTCACGTGGTTCCTTCCAAGAGGCTGACAGAGGGGGTTTCGCTAGCAGAAAAGATGGAGATGAGGAGACCACAGAGGCAAGGAGACCACTGGTTGGCAGAGATGGAGACATTCTGCTCTATAGTAAGGCAGGTAGGCAGCCACCGGAAGCTGGGAGAGGAGAGGAGCAGATTCCTCCCCACATAGTGGAGTCCCACCCATGTGTTAATTTCAACCCAGTGAAACTGATCTGGGATTTCTGGCCTCCAAAACTGGGAGAGAAGCAATCTCTGTTGTTTTAAGCCACCATGTTTTTTTTGGTAATTTGTTAGGAATAGCAATAGGAAACAGACAAATGTCAATATCATTTTAGAAAAGAAAAGACCCAAAAATAGCTCCAGAGCAATGCTCTCCAATAGGACTTTTATTCAAAGATGTAAATGCTCTAGACCTGCTGTACCCCCTGGGCATGTATGGCTATGGAGCACTTGAAATGCAGGCATGACACTGAGGCACTAAACTTTTAATGTAACTTTAATTCCTTTGAAATAAAAAAAAATGTGACTACTGATGACCATATGGGATGATGCAGTTTAAAAGAACCGAAACATCTGCTCTTATTTTTCTTGTTATAATCTAAACAAATTATAACATTTATTTTTTTGAATGACAGTCTCCCAAGTTTTTTCCCTTCGTTTGGAAAACATCAGTTTCATCCTTCTAGTGAGTTTGTGTTTACCATCAAACATTTGATGACGGGTCGTTTCCTTAACCAGATCCTTAACTAGGTCATTTTCCTAACCAGTGTCCAGATCATTTTTGATTTTTCTATTTTTAAAGAAGGCAAAGTATGTTTATCTCTTTTACAAGAAAAACATGCATGTTTCTACTAAGGAAAAAAATGTGTTAAACATAACTTGTTATCGACAACTTTCCCGAAGTTATGACAACTTAGATTTACCAGGACTCGAATTCAGACTGGAGTAGGTTCTGAGAAGATGATCTTTTTTTTTTTCCTGAACTTAGTGAACTGTTGCCTCCTGGGCTTTGTTTGCTTTTTCAACAAGAAAAGGAATCTCAGAGCCTTGAGTGGGGAAAGGCAGGTCAGGTAGATAGATCCACTCTCCTCCTGTGCACTTGGGAGGTGCCTACAAGGAGAATGTTGGGTTTGACCAATCACTCTTACGGGAGAGAAAAATGGAGTTTCTCATCTTTCCCAAAACGCCTTCAAGGGTGGCTCTTAGATCTGTCTGAAACCTGCAGGTTAGGGAGCAGGGTTGTGCTTCTTTGCCTTCAGATGGCCAGAACTCCAGAGGGAGAAATGTCCATGGGAGCACGACTTTGGTCGGAGTGCGTTCTCCTGGAACTCCCCCTGTGGGTGTCATCTTTCTTCCAGGATCAGCTCTTCCACGATGGCTTTGTCATCTGAAAAATGAGCTTCTTCTCAAGGTGCAAATAAGAAGTTCACTCTATTCCAGGTGGAAAAGTGTAGTTCCAGGCCACAGCTTTCAAAGCCTTTGGGGCTTCAGCTGTTTTTGTTTCCTGACTGGTCTGGACTAGAATACGAATTCCAGTTTCAATGAATTTAAACTCATTTCAGATTACTCTGCTCCCTCTACACTTGGTTTTCCCTCAGGTTAAGTTGAAACAAGTGAATGCTGTTATTTTTAAAACCTAGAGGTACTCCCCATGCCTTTTGACTCAGGAAGGCGTCTCCCGGAACACTGGTGCTAATCTTACTGTACCCCAAAGGGACTACATGAGGGAGGGGGGAGCAGTCTCAGTCTAAAAAGTTTTAAAAATCATTTATCGCTGCAATACTCAAACATTTACTTAACAAAAGTCCAGCACAGTGTATGGACTAAAGTAATGAGTCTGTTGATGACAAATATGAAATTGACTTGAACCAGAGTCTTCACAAGAGGAAGGTCAGACACGTTGGGAAACCAGGATACTCACAACTCAAGTGATTTTTATCTGAGCCCTCAGCTTGGGTGAATAATTAATAAAGCCTGGCTATGTTACCCAGTGCAAATCATGGTGGAAAGTACGTTCCAGGCTGGGGTGGGGGGGAAACTCTCTCAGGAGAAGCCAAATGCAGGCAGGAGGGGAAACAGTGTTTTGTCCTTTGCATGCTGTGTTAACAAGAATAGTCTCTCATAGAAACCACAGCCCAAATTCCCACAGCTCTCATGCACCCTCGGCAAGAGACACGGCACAGATACGTGTGTTAGTTTGCTAGGGCTGCCTTAATGAAGTACCGCAAGCTGTGTGTGTTAGGACAACAGAGAGGTCTTCTCTCACAGTTCCGGAGGGCAGAAGTCTGAGATCACGGTGTTCTCAGGGCCAGGTCCTTTCAGAGGCTCAGCGGGAGAAATGGTTCCGTGCCTCTCCCTGAGCTGCTGGTGGTTGCCGGCAGTTCTCTGTGTTGGTTGACTTGTAGCCACATCGGTCCAGGTTCTGTCTCCACCTTCACCAGGCCTCATCCCGCTGTGTGTCTGCATTTCTGTATCCTCACATCACTTCCTTATAAGGACACCAACCTTGGATTTCAGATCCACTGTAACCTAGCATGATCTCATTGTGAATAACTTACCATGTCCGTAAAGACCCTATTTCCAGATAGGTGTCCATTGTGAGTTTCTGGGCGGATATGAATATTGGAGGAACATTATCCCACCTGGTACAATATATATTCATTACAGTTGGTAAGAATTTCTGTTTAGATCAATTAAGCTGGGCAGAGAAATAAGAAACTGTTTTGGAAGTCAACCTGTGTTTTTCTATTTAAATTAGATGTTTAGTTTTGCATAATATAATAGGGTCCCAGATACATATTTATTGTGTTCATCACACACACAGACACACATATATATGAGGTAAAATATTTATTATGTTGCTTGAGGATCAATGTATTGTGACACAGATTCATCAATCTCATTAGCATTTATTGAATTCCACTCTTTGTAAATCATTTTGCTAATTTTAATTCCAAAATGGAAACATGACCATATCACACCTGTGTTTAAAAGACTTTACTGATGCTGCGTGGCCAGCAAAGTCTCAGTGGTGAGTTTGAAATATCTGCCCTTCCTATTACCTCTGCAGTCTCACACCCCAGCCCTTCCTGTCGCACCTCATGCTCTGCTGATACAAATGATTGCCATTGCCAAGCCCGTGACCTGCTTTGTAACACACATCCGTCCACGTTGTCCCCTTGACTGCTCCATCATCCTTCACCTGACTCATCTGTCTTATCTTCCAAGGGTCAATTGAGATGCGATTTCCAACAAGAAGACTTCTCTGAATTTCCAGAGTACACTGCCTTTAAAATTCTTTACTCCCCTTACACTGTGTTAATGAGAATACTCTCTTTCTAGCCAGTGCAATATAGCCAACAGAATATTTATCCAAACATTCCAAAATACAGCAGACTGTAAGATATTGGGGGGACGGGCACCCAAAGTCACCTTCTTCAGCGCTGACATGGCATTAATTAGCAGACTCCCTGTGAATGTTTGCTGAACTGAGCTAATGTAAGATGTAAATAATGTAGACCTAATTTATTCCCTTAGTGAAAGCTGATTACTGTTTGATGTTGTATAGATTTTTTTCCATTGGTTGAACCAGGTATGATTTCATTACATCGTATTGAATGGGGCCTACAGAACATTGAAATAATCGCTCAGCTGAATATATTAATAGATGTTCCAAAAGAGTCATATAAAGCAAAAAACTCTGTTTTTCTCTTTTCTAATTTGAATGCGTGTAGACCTACTGTTATTTCTATGTAAGGTTATATTAAACTACAACTTCACGAGGCTGCCTCCTGGATTATATATATAAATTATTTATAATCAGAGGAAGAATTTCACAATCTTATTAGTTTGAAATTTATGTCCAGATCTGAAAATAAAAATAAATCAATATAAAAATAGAGTTAATAGCTCTCAAAGCCAAGTTACACATGGCAAAGAGACAATTAAAATGCTGGTGCTAATAAATTATGTATACAGGACACGCTGTAATCTCCAGTTTCTATGCAACAGATAAAAACACTGGTATGTTATTGCCAGAAATGCGCTTGCCATGAAGGGAAATGGGTTCAAGCACATGCTGTATTCTTCAGCTCTTTAAAATCGAGTTTGTATTTCACCCTGGAATTGAAATGTTACAAGGCAAAGACTGTCTGTTGCTACCTAATTGAGGCTCGCCTTGGGGATGCTAATGCAGCCGCCTGTCGTTCTTACAGCGTCTGATGTTTCTGAGGTGGTGAAAACGTATTTGTGTCGTGGCCTTACTTAGTGCTGTCAATTTCAATGTGTAGATACCAAAAAATAACAAGGTATCAGTGTTTTACGTAATAAAAAGTCAGATGCTCAGTGGGCCTCGCTCCTGGAGAGACATTTGAAGGTCACGTTTGCTTTGGGAAGGAAGTGTAAGTTATGATAAACAAAGAATGACATTCTTGTTTCTCAAGTCCATGGGGATGCGGGCTATCGGCCTTTGATTTTTTTTTCTTTTTTCAGTGGAATATCTTCACACGGAAGGTAGTTACTGTTGAGTCTGTCCAGTCAGAAAACATGGCAAATGACCCTATCTACTTCAGTACAGGACGTTTACAAATGACGACTAGTTTGTATTTTGGAGATACATTTAGCATGTCACTGATCTAAAGTTATGTTTACATTGTATTACTACAAACTCTAAATTTAAATTAGCTGTCAATAATTTTCCAAGTTCATTTGACATGTAAAATCAGTAATGTGGATTTGAAAGCAAACAAAAATTATTGGTAGAGCATAATATGTAATTAAGCCCAAGTTTGCAGTTCTGAATTAGGAAAAACAGCGTATTTTCATTGTAGAATAAGAGAGGATGTGGGTTTTTTTTTTACTGTAAATATTAGTCCAAAATTATTTTCATAAACTAGCTTTCCAAGAAAAACAAACATGTGAAAACTAAGCACGCACACATCGTGGTGACACGGTGGCCAACCGTGCTGGGCAGGGGAGGAAAGGCAGAGGTGGCCTGCAGGAAAATAACGTTTGGAGACTCAGCTGACTGAAAATCAGCCCAGAGTTTTTCCTGTAAGGACAGATAGGAGGCGATATTTAGCGAGAAAAATACCTCAACAGTATGGCACATGCCACATATTGAACAGGAAAACTTTCTAAAATTATTTTATTGTTCAATCACAGCTGTCTGCGTTTTCTCCCCACCCCAGCCAATCCCACCTCCCTCCCTTGCTTCCACCCCCCCTCCCCTTGGTTTTGTCCATGTGTCCTTTACAGTAGTTCTTGAAAACTCTTCCCCCCACTATCCCCTCCCACCTCCCCTCCGGTTACTGTCAGATGTGAACAGGAAAGTTTTAAAGGACCGATCATGTTCTCTAGGACGCACTCATTTAAGGACAGTTGGCAAAGAGACACAACTTGAGCTTTCCTCTCACTGGTCAGGCTGTTTATCAGCCTCAGTCAGAGCATTTCCTCGGGGACTCTCGGCTCCTGAGATATTTTAACTGTCTTTCCATTTATGTTAATCCTATTTATGTCAGGTGATTGCAGAGTATTAAAATCGAAGTTACCGTTAGACAGTCCATCAACACGTCACTTGGAACATCTGTTTAGTGTGAGGAAAGAAGTAAAATTTAAGACACTGTAAATATATACTGAGATTCTTTTAGTAGCTTTTATTCTTGAGTTGTTAGTCTTAATTATTACCTATTTAAATGAGCTTAGCCGGGGGAAAAGAGCAAATATTTAAGATTTCAGTAATCACCCTCATGAATTAAAAGTAATAATATAATAAAATGATCATTTAGTTTGATTTTTTTTAATTTCAAGTACTTCGAATTCTTGGATATATACTTAAAAATTAGAAAACGGTCTTTGTGCACTATTTAATAATTTTATTTCTATTAGACTATTATCAGATCCTTCAGGCTTAGACTTGAAAACAATTACAACCATTTTATTTTTATATTCCTGTTCTAAATGAACCACGTATGCAATATTTTCCTACATGCCAGACAGTGTCATTTAGTCTTGTCCGCCCTTCATGCTTGTTTTGGTTAACTGAGAGGGTTAAAGAAGTCGTCCTCCATCCATTTCATGCCCCGTTACTGCGAAATTGATATTAGGGAAGAAAGGAGACCGGTGATCAGGACCTGCCTGTGCAGACATTCTGGTCACTGTAACCCTGAGCACCCCTAAATAATGATCTTCTCTAGGGACAAAGTCCTTCCCTGTGGAATGTTTTGAGCAAGACATCCCTGTTTCAGGCTGCTCGTGGTAAACACGCTTAGCTTCGCGGCATTGGTGATCACAGCTCACGCTCCTTTCAAACCATGATACAAAAGAAGGGCTCTGAATTTTAAGATCATGAGATGACCGGAGAACACATGGCATCTCCTCTTCTGTGAGCCAGTGGCACAGACTCCTGGGCTTGCTGCCAAGTGCTCGGTGTGGTGGGGGAGCCCCACTTCTCCCGCGCACCCCGCCCCTGAGGGTGCTGGAGTGCTTCCTCTCCTCCTGCCATTCATTCTGTCCTGCTCCATCCTGTTTTCTTGCTTTGTGTCTTCGTTATCAATTATAAAAAAATAAATGAATATGTTAAAACAAATTGTACTTTGGCCACAGTGAATATCAGTATAGATCAAGGTCCTTTATCCTTGACACTGTGGATGTTTTGGGCCACATATTGAATTGGGCATTGGGAGGGGCCAGGGGAGGCTCTCCTGTTCATTATGGAATTTTCAGCATCCTTAGCCTTTGCCCTTTAGAGGTTAATAGTACATTGTAGTTCCTCCAGTTGTGACAACCAGCACGGACTCCAGATGGTAAGAAATGTCTCCTGGGAGACAAAATTGCCCACTTGGTGAGAACTGCTTGTGTAGATGGCGCTTGTCACCTGGTCGTTGGCTTATTATATTGTTAGGATCTATGAGATAAAGAAAGTAGACACGTTTATAGTACCTGCCAAGTGCAGGAAGTATGTGCTACTTGCTGAGGTTTCCTTAGACTTCATACTGAGACGGTAGTAGAGTGTGTTTGCACTTACTAATCTCCGTTATACTGTAGATAGAAACAATACTGTATCACCTTATTGGCATAAATAGCGCAACAAAAAATGGCCCCCGAGTTCTCCTATCTTTCATCTGGGCTACTTATGGAGAACCATGCAGAATAAGCTCCTTTATCAATAGTTTGATTAGTGGCCAATTCATCCTTCTTTGACATTCATTACATCATGGTTTCATCTGGGATCAATTTGATTATCTTCTTTGGCTAATTTTACATTTCCTTTAATGTGAATTTTTTTAAGTTTGAGATCAGGGTAGGACTGACTGGATCCTCCACACGTAATGTTGGCTGAGTGTTATTTATATGGTCGTTCCTTTGCATTTTTCATATGTCGGTTGTGGAAAACGAGAGAAATATGAGAGAATGTGCTTTGCTCATGGTCTACAAACTCATATTGTTTTCCCGTTCTCCATTCATGTTTGAAACACATTGATCTTTAATATATAGTGATTTCCTCTAAAAGGGACAAATTATATAGATAAGTAAAATAAAGCCATGTCCAATGTCTGATAAGTTTCATTTTTAAAGAGCTGTATTCCTACTAATTAAGGAAAGGAGGAAGGCCTGGGTTTACATTTTTACTGACGCTTCCATGGCCCACGGAGCACCGTGGAACACCCCAGGACCCAGGGACTGTGTTCAGTAACCCGGGTCACACTGTCCAGTCCATGTAACGTTCTCAGCCTCCTGCCTCCCCTGGCCTCCTAGGCTGAGGGAGGAGATGGCACGCTATGGTACAAGCGAGTGTGCTTTGGATTTTGAGGATAAAGCTACTGTCTCATCTTAATCAGGCTTGTTCAGAAATGTACATGGGGGGGAGCCTAACACACAGAGAGTAGAACTGTGCTCTGTGTAGAGTTCAAACAATTTCTTTAGTGGGCAGTACCATTAAATTTGCTCGGCTGGTTTTTTACTGCTTTAAATTGGACTGATCACATCAGAGCTATTTGGATAACTCTGGACAGCTTCAATTTGATTCAGATGATTCACTTACTCTGTAAGAATTTTGACCACAAAGCTTATTTTTTTTAATATAGGAATTTGATTCATTTTGGGGGGAGGGAGTAGTAAGACCAGGAATGCTCTTGACTGTGATTATTTCCCATAATATACCGGGAACACATTACAAAAACTTCAAAAATGTTTCATGCTTGCTTTTCAATTAAGAAAAAAGTGGGTGATTTGGTTAACAAACTGCCATTTGTTTAAATGAATTTTTACTACTTTGAATCAGAAATATATCTGCCAGGAAAAAGTGGATCTAGAAGCTAAGAAATAACTGATATTTATTGAGTGTTTCTGGCTTATATCTATAATGTCCTCACAATTCTACAAAATAAGTGATGTTACCCCACATTGCAAATGGGAATACCAAAGTCTGAACTCGCCATGTTCAAGTATTGTCAGTCTAAATTTTGATTCTTCCCTCCAAAATGTGTTCGGCAGCATCAGATCAGAGCATAGGTCCGCAGTGAGGATAGTAATAATTACAATTATTATTATTTATATAATTAGAGTATCCAGCACACACTGAGCATTGAGAATGTGTCAGACACTGTGTTAAGTGCCTTATTTAATTCCCTTAATAGTGCTACAAGTTAGGAACTCCTATTGTCTCCATTTAGGCGATGTGAACTAAGGACGCAATAACTTTTTGCTTAGTCATTCAACCAGTGAATGTCAAACCAGGGTAACGATGGATTTGTTTGTGTGTTTATTGATCAATTGCCAAATGCTTCCAAAAGAACAACTGAAAGAAAACATGTGCATTTCTGTGCCCCTGACTAGAGCACAACACCAACTAAAATAAAGTATTTCATAAAAGTAGTTTTTTTAAAAGTTGGGAAAAAATAAAAGTGGTTGAGTAAACTGTGCGCGCAGCCATTACAAAAATTTAAAGTTTTTAATGACAACAGAAATGGTCATGATATGGCATTAGGTGAAGAAAAGCAGAATGTATACATTGTTTATACAAAGCAGTATCTCTTTCACGTAACAGACGGTTAAAAATAGTACAAAAATTCTATCAAAATATTAACCATGTTCTCGGATGTAGTATTATAGATAACTTTAATTTTCTTTTATATACTTTTCTGCGTTACTATATTGTATAACTGTATTACATTTAAAATCACTGTAATCAGAATATATTTTAAATGTATACAAATTTGAATCTTAATTTATAAGTCAGATGTGTATGGAAGTTCTCATCTCTTTGTTAACAATTTTGTTTTTTATTTTTATCTTTTAATATTTTTAATTATATTTTATTGATTATGTTATTATAGTTGTCCCAATTTTTCCACCTTCCCCCCCTTCACCCAGCACCCCCAACTCCTTCAGGCCATCCCCCCACCTTTGTTCATGTCCATGGGTCATGTATATAGGTTCTTTGGCTACTCTAGTTCCTGTAATATACTTTATATCCCCATGGCTATTCTGTAACTACCTATTTGTACTTTTTAAAAAAATATTTTACTTATTTTCAGAGAGAGGGGAAGGGAAGGAGAAAGAGAGGGATACAAACATTAATGTGTGTTTGCCTCTCACACACCCCTTCCTGGGGACCTGACCTGGCCTGCAACCCAGGCATGTGCCCTGACTGGCTATCGAACCAGTGACCCTTTGGTTCTCAGGTCCGTGCTCAATCCACTGAGCCACACCAGCCAGGGCTATCTGTACTTTTTAATCCCCTCACCACTTCACCTATTCCCCCATACCCTCTCCCATCTGGCAACCATCAAAATGCTCTCCATATCCATGATTCTGTCTCTGTTCTTCTTGTTTGCTTAGTTTGATTTTTTTAGATGTAATTGTTGATAGATATGTATTTATTGCCATTTTATTGTTCATAGCTTTGATCTTCTTTGTTTTCTTAAATAAGTCCCTTTAACATTTCATGTAATAACGGTCTGGTGATGATGAACTCCTTTGGTTTTCTCTTGTCTGGGAAGCTCTTTATCTGCCCTTTGATTCTAAATGATAGCTTTGGTAGGTAGAGCAATCTTGGCTGTAGGTCCCTGCTTTTCATGACTTTGAATATGTCTTGCCAATACATTCTAGCCTGCAAAGTTTCTTTTTGAGAAATCAGTGGACAGTCTTGTGGGAACTCCCCTGTAGGTAACTAACTGCTTTTCTCTTGCTGCTTTTAAGATTCTCTCTTTATCTTTAACCTTTAGCATTTTAATTATGATATATATGTCTTGGAGTAGGCCTCTTTGCATCCATCTTGTTTGGGACTCTCTGTGCTTCCTGGATTAACATGTCTATTTCCTTCACCAAATTAGGAAAGTTTTCTTTCATTATTTTTTCACATAGATTTCCAGTTTCTTTCTCTTTCTCTTCTCCTTCTGCCATCCCTATAATAAGAATGTTGGAATGCTTGAAGTTGTCCCAGAGGCTGCTTCCCCTATCCTCATTTTTTTGGATTCTTTTTTCTTCTTGTTGTTCTAATTGGTTCTTTATTTGCTTCCTTATGTTCCAGATCATTGATTTGTTTTTTGGCTTCATCCACTCTACTGTTGTTTCCTTAGAAATTGTTCTCTATTTCAGTTAGTGAATCCTTCATTTCTGACTGGATCCTTTTTATGCTGTTGAGGTCCTCACTAAGTTCCTTGAGCATCCTTATAATCAGCATTTTGAACTCTGCATCTGATAAATTGCGTAGTTCATTTTGTTTTGTTCTTTTTCTGGAATTTTGATCTGCTCTTTCACTGGAGCCATGTTCCTTTGTCTCCTCATTTTGGCAGCTTCCCTGTGTTTGTCTCTATGTATTAGGTAGAGCTGTTTTGACTCTGTGTCTTGGTAGTATGGCCTAATGTAATAGGTGTCCTGTAGGGTCTCATGGCACAGCCTCCCCTATCACCCAAGCTGGGTACTAGAGATGCACCCTTTCTTTGGGCTGAATATACCATCCTCTTGTAGTTGAGCCTTGATTACTATTGGCAGGTCAATGGGAAGGATTTACTCAGGCCAGTCAGCTGCAAGGACTGACAGTGACCACTGACCACCAACCTCCACCCTCCACGGAGGATCAGCTGTGTGGGGGCATGTGGTGTTGCTTTGACAATTTCTGTAGCTGTCCACTGGGTGCACAGGCTCTGGGGTTTCCTGGGTGGTTCAAGCCAAGGTCAGCCCCATCCTGTGTTTTGCCCTGGGCTACTCCCCTGGGCTAAAAAGCAATCTGAGATGGCTACTACTTGTGCTGGGCTTGGAGATTCCCAGGCAAAGGCAAGCTGTGAAGCTAGGCTGGCTGCTGCTAGTGCTGGGCCTGGGGCCACTTAGCAAGAGGTACGGAGGTTGAGGGCTCACTGAGGCTGACTATTGCTTGTTTGAGAGGATTTAGGAAGTTGTGGAGCATGAGCCAAGATCAGACATTCATATGGAAAAGCAGTTTGGGTGGGCCCATTAGCTGGATGGGACAGAGTCTCTGGGGATCTCCAGGGTGGGGCAAACCATATTAGCCAGGTTGATGGAATCTCTAATATGGCACCAGCCTGTCAGCTTGTGGCTCTGTGACTCTGTGGGGGGAGGTCTCAGAAAAGAGACACTGGCTTCTGTCTGCCTTTCTGTATAGAAGAAAGGTGTCCCCCAGCTCTCGCCTTGATGGGAGACACTCAAGTTTCTCCCTGTGTGCCACTGGTGCCTTTCAAGCTGCTACCCCTGTGCTGGAGGGAGGGACTGAATCTGAGTAAGTCCATGTGTGGGTTCTTTAAGAGAAGCTGCTGGGAACTCCAGAAGTTTCTTGCACTGACTCAGTCCCCACTGATTTTTACAGCCAGAAGATATGGGGACTTATCTTCCTGACACTGGAACCCTGGGCTCTAGGGCACTTGGTTTGGGGCTGGTACTCCTTGCTTCTGAGATATCCCTCCCAAATTTTTATCCACCATATGCATACTTAGGACCAGCTCATTCCATGTCTCAGCCCCTCCTACCAGTCTGGGTGGATGTGGTTTCTTTAATTCCGTAGTTGTCAGACTTCCGTTCACCTTGATTTCCGATGGTTCCGAGTGATGCCTCCTCTGTATTTCAGCTGTAACTTTGATGTGGTTGTGTGAGGAGATGAGCCCTGTTTTCCCATGCTGCCCCCTTGGCCAGCAGTGTGTACTCTGTCAGCACTTTCATTGTCAAATACCCATCCTGATGTTCTTTGGGGAAAGTGAAATTTAATTGATCTTGGTGTCATTCCATTTTAGGGTCTTTTTCAGTGTGATGGTGTGTACACTCGGTCCACTAAGACTGGCCCTGAGACTTACCACCCCTCTCTCTCCTAAACTCACTAAGTCTTTGTTGCTTCTCCAGGACTGTTGGGCAGTTGAGCCAATTGGAAACCTGTTTCATGGTGCATCTATAAATCAATACCCCAAAAGAGCAACCAGTTACTGTATTTGAACAAGCATATAAAGCTAGTTGTATAACCTTGTTAGTTAGTGTTCAGATGCCAATTATGTTATTCTAAACCTGTTCTTTATGATAAGAAATGAATACCATAAAAGTACCTGAAATCTGTATTTTAAATGATGTATGAAAAGAAGTAGTGTAATGTCTCCATACTGTTATGATTTTTATTTCAAAATTTACATTTGAATGTTGTATAGCATGCTTAGATTAGTTATAATTTGAAAAATATACTGCTTATAATGAGAAAATGGTATAAAAAGCATGTCTTTAGATCAGAAAGGTTTAAAAAAATATCTGAAGCAAAATGACTCCATTTTTGTACTTTACACTATGAAACATCAATTGTCAATTTAAATGATTTTTGTTTTCCTCACTGTCTAATATTGCCTAGAGCCATGGGTGATTTCATATGACATTGACATATTCAGAATTAATTTGCAAAAATTTGCTACACAGTGTCAACTTTGCTTTTGAACACAATATGCCCATATAGGGATTATTTATGTTAAGTGCGTTTTGAAGTGTCACATTATCTTTGATGATAGGCAGTATGATATGCTGAACGGAGATGGCTCTTTGGGTTTAAATCTAGAGTAAATGCCATCTTTATTTAATGGGTGATTTGAGATGGCTGCATAAGCTTTCCAAATTCCCCTGGAGCACTAATGCTCACTCCATAGATTTGTCAGGGGGATTAAATGAGATAACAAATGTCAAATGCCAAACGCAGTGGCTGTCCTAAGGTAAGCACTCGTAAATATTAGCTGTTATAATTATTGTTGCCGTTGTCCATGTATTCTAGTTCTCTTTGGTAGCACATAGGACTCTTTAGTAATTGTGCATCCATTTCTTGTGTTCTCACCTTTGAGGTGAATTTTATTATCCAGCGTCTGTTCTTTACCTCAAAAGAAAACATGCCTTCAGAATCAGGCACCATAAAGGGGGTCGTAATACCTGTACAGAATAATTAATCGCTTTCTTCAAGGAGTTGCCTTCATATCAAGATAGAATTTCCAGTACTTAGAAGAGGTTCTCTGAAGTAATTGGCATTGAAGAAAAGCAGGAAACAGGAGTTATGGAGTAAGAAAATATTTAGAGGTGGAAGGTCCCTTGGGTGTTATCTCATCCAGCCCCTGAGTTTACAGAGGAACAACTGAGCTCCCTGCAAGAGATCAATGACTGTTTTTGAGACCACCGAAGAGGAACTAGCAGCAGAACAATACTGAATCTGTTTTGAGTATTCAGTCAAGTCCTCACCTGTTGTTTTATATCAAAGGCAGCATGTATGTATTCATTTCTATTAGAATTCAATCATTGGTGTAAGTTGGGCCCGAACATTCTGCCTTGCCTACATAGACACTGTTGAAATATTTTTAAAAGAATGAGCATCTGTTTTATCCGTCAAATACATGCAGAGTAAGTAAGAACTAACAAATCACTCAGCAATTTCCACTAGAGGATAATATGCAGCCACTTCTATGGTTATGTAGTTGGGTTCCTCTACACATGTGGGAATTCTATTAACACTTAGGTAAGGATAAAGAACCAATGAAAATCTCAGTTTTTCTGGAAAACAAACAGGATTGGTACAAGCCCAATGAAGTTATGAAGGGATATTCTGAGCCCTGTGAAGTAGAGCCTATTAAGCTGCCTATAAATAAGGAGTTGTCATACTGGAGTCAGGAAGGGAAGGCAAACAGTCTAATAATTAATATTCAGTTGCCCAAAGCAAATTAAACCAGGTTATTTGCAAAGAATGCCTTAAACTCAGTAAGTCAATGCTATAAAAATCATTATGACAATCACACTTACCAAGTCACAATTTTTCAAATTTTATGCGTGATCATTAACTTCATAGGAGAGTGAGGATGTGCAGTTTGAAGAATAATCACACCAACGGTGGACCGAGAAGGGTATAAAGAGGGAGAAGGTTGAAGGAAGCATTAAAATTAACACAAAATATGTTGTTCATTAATAAGATTGTTCTCAATCTTTAACAAATGTTTTTCAGTGGTTTTTAAATACAGCACCTAAGCCTTTTGTGGTGACAATACAGTGCACAGAGGATATATTATAGAACTGTACACCTGAAACCTATTAACTTTCTTGACCAATGTCACTCCAATACATTCAGTAAAAAAGTAGTAATACTAATATTCTTTATGTTTAAAGTACTGACTTACCACCAACATTGCTATTTAATGATGTCATTTTAACTTTTAGTTTTGGATACTTTTTAGTAATAATATGTTGAGTGAGCATTGACAAAAGATTATTAAAATTTTGATGTGGACCAAATAGATCAGGATTTTCATGACAAATAGTTCATAAAATTATTCCACCCATTATGAAAAAGAAAATATAGTACACACTCATATACAGACTCACAGGCATATACACAGTATACTGCTGTGCAGCCTGTATTCTGCCATGAAACACCCCCCCCACCACCACCACATTACAAGACGCTGGTTGTTGTGGAAAATGTTGGCTTTTAATTGCTACATGACGTGGAAGGACCTCTGTGTGACCACACCGTCTATACAGATCTGACATTTACCCTGTTTTACCGCTTCAGACACGGTGGTTCCCTTTTCTCCATCCCTCCCCTTACCCATCTGCAGCCCACAGTGCTTGTAGTATATTTTTTCCTAGTTTCAAAATACTCACTTCATCAGAGAGGAGCCTATTATATGTCAAAATATCCTCAAAAGAAGAGAAATGAAGAAGAAAGGCCTGTAGTGAATGGGAAGTTACTCTCTCCATCTTCAATGGATCTATTTCTAACAAATCCTTCCTGAGAAACTGGTAAATCATTGCACTTCATGGGCTTATTTTAATATAGAAAAATACACAAAAATATTATTACAACCCTTTAAACCCCACAGCAATTTTGCGAAATTTCCAGAGCTAAACTCCTTACAATGTAAGCCTATGAAAAAAATCTGTAATCTGCCCAGATGGACAAGAAAATTCCAGACCTTCGAATGCCTTTGTAATTAAGTCAATCTGACCCTTATGCCTTTTTCTTCTTTTTTCAGCTTCCTATAGAAAAGTTTGTTGATGGATTTGAGTTTAAAGGCACAAAAGGAGAGGAACCTGTTATACAGAGTCTTGTCCAAACCCCCGTGTTATTCTCTCATTAGCTCTGAAGCGTCGGCTAAGTGATTGATCCTTTCTGAAATAAATTCCCTATTTGTAATGAGAATATGGAAACATCTCATCTTTGATATTGTATTAATTGAAGAGGTTTTATATTCTGACATTATAGGTATTAATTGAATGCAATGTCTTGTACATATTTCTTGGTAAATAAGTGGCCAGCCATCTGAAG
>VMDR010013422.1:0-25010 GCA_007922815.1 Macrotus californicus | reverse complement strand
GCCACTTCATAGGTAATATATCATTTATTCCTCACTATGAGGTCACACTACTATCAATCCATTGTCGATGAGGAAGGAGGCTGAGACCAGAGGAGTTAAGTCAAGTGCCCAAGGCTACACAGCAAAGCTGAGATTCAAACCCAGGGAGTCTGGGTGCAAAGGATTCAGAGTCCAAGTTCTTACTACTTAGTGCACCACCACCTCATGATCAAGGATCAGGAGGCCGCCTTGTGGGGACACAATGAGCAGTGACACAATGAGCAAGGACAACAGCAGCTCCCTTTGGAGAGTGCTTACTATAGGCTGGGCACCAGAAGCATCTCCCACACAGCCAGATGCACTACTGCTTGTCATTCCCATTTAACAGATGCAGACAACTGAGGCTCAGGAAGAGTCAGCCACCAGCCTAGGGTTCCACAGCAATCACTGTGGGACTCCTGAGACCCCAACCCAATGAGCCTCCCTGGGAAATACCCTGGGAGGAGTCATAGACACTTACCTAGGTAGGATAGGTGGACTTGCTCCGGGGCAGCTTTGGGATCCTTTGGGGTCCCCTGGATTCCCAGGGAGAAAAACAGGAGCAGACAGCAACAGGACCAGCAGGGAAGAAAGGGGCACATAGTGGAGGGGGTGGGGTGCAGAGAGGGGAAGGGGTGGGGGCCTGGGTGGGAGTAGATCAGATTTGGTCAGGGACAGTAAGAGGGGCGGGAAAGAAGGAGGATGGAGAGAGAACAGGTAATGTCACCGGCAGAGGCAGAAGCAGGGAGGTCTTCAAGGGGACTGGTTATCCAGATGCTGAAGAGCAAACAAAAATAATGATCACTCCCTGGCAGCCAACTGCTCTCTGAGCCACACCAGGTGCTGAGCACATTGCACTGATTAGGTCATGGGAGCCTCACAGCATTCCTCTGTGTGGTGGCCACTGAGATCAGCAGCCCTGTATCACAGATCAGGAAAATGAGCAACCCAGTGATTGAGTTGCTCAGCAGGGATGTGATGGAGCCAGTTTTGGAACCCAGGAGGTCCTGGCTCTGAACCACAGCTCACTCTCCGATTTGGGAGCAGGATGGGGGCTCCTGCAGGAAATTACGTTTGGCAACCCCACCCCAGCATTCCATCCTGCTCCTAGTAGTCCCAGCATCTTCTACCTGATCCCCCACATCCCTAGCATTCCACCCTGCCCTCAGGGACCTCGTCACTGAGCTCCACCCTCCAGCTCTCTATTTTGGTCTTAGTGACCTCAGTCCTCCACGCCGTCCCCAGGCAGCCCAGTAGTCCATCCTACCTGCAGCGGCTCCATCCCCTCCACCGTCCCCCTTCCAATACCCCATCCAGGCTTTCTGACCCCAATCCCCACCCCTACCCATCTCCATCCGTATACCCAACCCCCTTCTCCGCAGCCCTTCCCTGCCAGCTCCGGTTAGGTCTCCAGCTCCCCAGGACCTGCTAGGCCCGGAGGCCGGGAGCTGGGGCGGGGGGCTCCCTCCCTCTGCCTAGCTCACCCTCAAGGGCGCCAAGTGCCCGCACGCACGTCTCCGGCCACCAGTACGGCTGCGGTATTTATGAGTTTGCAGCGCCGAGGCATCCCGCCGCCCACAGCTGTCCCAGCCCCGGAAGAGCCTGGCTTCTTCAGGTGACAGGCTCCGCAGACAGCCGGGGCCCCGGGTCCCACAGGTCCGGCCGGTCCTGGGCGCCCCACGCCCACCCGCCCCCCTCCCCCAGGGCGGGGCGTGAGAAGGAGGACCCAGAAAAGTTTGGTACGCCGCCACTGCCACCTCCAAGTCGGCCACCAGGTGAGCGCCCGGACGGGTAAGGCTGCCCTTGCCCCCAGGCGCCCATCCCCGCAGCTGCGGAGCCCCCAGTGGACGGACGTCGGCCCTGGCCCTGGCCCTGTAGGATCCCGCGGTACCCAGGGGTGCTGGCACCAACACCTGCGACCCGAGGAATCCCTCATCCCGCTGTGCCGGCTTCATCTTCCTCTCAGTTCCTTCCACCTTCCTCCCTCTGCAAGCTAAACCCACTGATTCCTCCCCAGACTGGCCCAGCATGCTGAGAACACAAAATCAAAATCCAGGAACGACAGTGCTTGTGCGCCCTAGGTCGGTTACTCCACCTCGCTGGGCCTCAGATTCTTTACCTATAAAAAGAAGGTGATAATGGTACGTATTCTATGGGCTGTCGTGAGGATTAAACCTGTTGACGCATGAAATTTCATGCAGAGGATGCGCCTGGCCCAGAGTAAGAGATGGATGAGAATCAGCTGTTATTTCCACTATTAATGCATGAACTCCAGAAATTGCCCTGGTGTCCAGGAAGAAGCAACTGAGAATTTGCTAACCTCTGTGATGGGCTGGAAGGTTGTGAGTGGCTTGCCCCAAAGTATGCTTGGGGGTTCCTGGAACAGCAGGAAAAGTCTGATTACAGTTACACAAATATTTTTAAAACAAATATGTGATACAGTAACATATGTGCTCTTTTCTTTTTTGAGCTCTTATGTTTGAGTTTATTCTTCATTTAACTTTTAAAACACTACTATGGTTGACTTACTTGCCTGTTGTTTTTTTTTTTTTATTTTCCTTTCAATTACAGTATACATTCAATATTATTTTGTATTCCTTTCACATGTACAGCATACTATATGCTTCTTTCTCAACGCATTAACCTTCAAGATCCAGCCGTGGCCCCTGTGGCTCAGTGGGTTGGCACGTATCTCCAGTTCCATGCCGGTCAGGGCACATGCCTCGGTCGCAGGGCCGGTCCGTGAGACTGATGTTTCTCTCTCCCATCGATGCTTCTCTTTCTCTCTCTCCCTTCCCTCCGCCCTCTCTAAAATCAATAAGCATATCCTTGGGTGAGGATTAAAATAAAGAAATACAAAGAAACTTTAAGATGTAGTGGCAGGTCACAACATCATGGTCATTTGGAAGCTTCAATGAGTGTGTAGATGTCTGAGAGTCCGGCAATGACTGTAATGGGATTTGAAAACGAGTTTCCTTCTCCTGACAAAGCCAGAGGCTGCTGTGGTCCCTGGTCTGTTCCGTCCCCCCACCCCCACTCCCAAGCTCCTCCCCCTACACTGTCCCTGCCCCATGACTCGAAGACATTCTAAATTTCATTATGCTGGCCGTTCTTAAACTCTACTGTCTTTTTTTTTTTGAGGTTTACAGTGAAAGAGAGTTTATTTGTGAAGCAGTGGGACAGAGAGAAAGCTAATCCACAGGCAAAGCAGCCAAATCTGACCTCCTGAAAAATCACTGAGGGCCCCAAAGAGCTTTTGTGTATGTGGGTTCTAATATTAATATTGACCAACTGAACTATGTTGTACACCTGAAACTAATATGTTATTGTGTATCCACTATAATTTAAAATTAAATTAAGAAAACTGAGAAGTTTTAAAACACAATAGCCATGCATATGTTCCATTAGCAGCAGAGTGATGATGTCACCACGGGCCAGATGGGCTTTGGAGCATGAAAAAGCAAACACAGGCTAGTATCATCGTGAAACAGTTTCGACCTCTTTAACCCCTGGAAAAGGTCTTGAGGGCTCACAAGCGTTCCCGAACTACCTTTTGAGGCCTGCTAAGTTAAAGGATAGTAAAAGCAAAGAGGTCATTCTTTCTCCCATCTAAGTTCACACAACTGCTGAATGCCATGCACCCCTCAGGTTCAAAAGCCCTTCTGGAATTGTGGTGGATGAGGGCTCATAGCTCACTTACGGCCCCTCCCCTGCTCTCAGAATGGCCATAGAACTATTTCTAGTTTCTCTTTTTATATACCTTTGTGTTTTCAGAGATAGACTTCTACTTCCCTATTTTTTATTCCACTCTTTGGAGTGGAGACTCTTGTGATGTTGAGCAGGGCACACGCTCTGGGACTAGATGGCCTGTGTTTAGATCTAGCATGAGACAGCTCACTGTGCTTCAGTGTCCCCATCTGTTAAATGCAGATAACAATAGCAACAACCTCAAAGGGTTTATTGCAGAGATTAAATAAGGTAGGAGCTATAAACCTCTCAGCAGAGTGCCTAAACAGAGCAAATACCACACACATCCCTTCTAATTATTTATTGTACCTAAGACATCTCGTCTGTCCAGTTTGTAAGATAAGGCTATGGTGAACCTACTTTTCTAAGTAATTTTTACATTATTCAAATCTTTATTATGGTGAAGTATGACACACATACAGAAAAGTGCCTGAAACATAAATATTCCACCTAATGAATTATGACCAAGGGAACACACTTGTGCCACCCCCCCCCCCAGGTGAAGAAACAAATCTTACAAGCTTCCCACAGGCCCCTGCTGCCTCCTGCCAAGCACAACTTTCTCCCTGTGAAGGTCCCCACTTTACTGACTTTTACCCGATTTAGGTTTAAGTGTGCCTCCCTACATACAGGGGTTTCATTTTGCGTGCTGTCCACATGATGTAAACAGAAGTATATAGTGTGAACTCTGTGCCTGGCTTCTTTCTCTCAACACCGTCATTGTGAAATTCATCTGGGATGGGTGTAGAAATGCAGTCCGTGCCTCCCCATTGCCGAGGAGTATCACATTGTGGGAGTACACCGCAATTTATTTATATACCAACTGCGAATTTGAATTGTTTCCATTTTTGTCTCTTGCAAATAATATTGAGCTTACCATTCTAGTACACATTTTGTCCTGGCACATTCACAGCTTAAGGTGAATATATACACACATTTCTCTAGGACACAAAGGCAGGAGTAGAATGGCTTGGCCATAGAGTGTGTGTGTGTTTATGTTCATTAGATACTACCAAAAAGTTTTCCGACGTGATTATAATAATCTCTTCCCCTCCCTCCAGCCATGTTTGGGCATTTCCATTGCTTCACATCCTCGCCGACACTTGACAATATCAGGCGTCTTAATTTCAGCACTCATGCTGGATGTGTAGTGGTAGCTCATTGTAGTTTTAGTTTGCATTTCCCTGCAAACTAAAGTAATAGAATTGAACACCTTTTTATTTGCATGTTGGCCTTTTGGATATCCTTTTTCATTCTGTGCTTATTCAAGTGTCTGGCTCAACTTTCTACTGGATTGTCCTTTTTTAAAAAAAAATTTATTTATTTACTATTAGAGAGAGGTGGAGGAAGAGAGAAAAAGAGGGAGAGAAACATCAATGTGTGAGAAATACATCAATTGGTTGCTTCTCCCACGCCCCCAACTGGGGAACTGGCCCTGACTGGGAATCAAACCAGTGACCTTTTGGTTTGCAGGCCAGCGCTCAATCCACTGAGCCACACCAGCCAGGGCAGGCTGTCCATTTTTTAAATGGACTTGTTCTTTATGTCTTCTGGACACCAGCCATTTGTTAGTTGTAGGTACTGTATGCATCTTCTACTCAATGGCTTGCCTTTTCAGTCTCTTAATGGCACTTTATAGTGCACAGAAGGTCTTAACTTTAAAAGGCGAAAGATCTATACGATCTAAAGAGAAACCAGAGTATAGAAGGTCTTAACTTTAGCATAGTCCATAGTCCAATTCTCAATCTTTTCCTTAAGGATAGTTACCTTTACGTCTTATTTAAGAAATATTTCCCTACCTCCAAAATATGCTGATATTCTCTTATGTTATTTTCCAAAAACATTATCAGTTTTGCATTACATTCAAGTTGGCAATCAATCAGAACTTGTTTTTGTGTATGGTGTGAGGTAGGGTTTTCAATTTCATCAAAGGAATACACGTGGCTGATAAAATAAAGGTAAATGAGTCTGCTTTCTTAAAGAAAATTCTTTTTAAAAAGTGTTTTCCACTATGAAAGTGGTATTATCTTATTACTGAAATATAAGAAGGTAGAAACAGTCAGAAATTAATGGTTCAGGGAACTGACAAGCCTGGGTTTGGATCCTGGTTCTGCCACTTCCTGGCTGGGGAACCTTAGGCAAGCCCCGCCCTTCTCTTGGCCTCAGTGCCTTAATCTCTAAAATGGGTATGGCAGTGCCTACCTCACAGGTGCTTGGAAAGGTATAGCATGTAAAGCCTGTAATATAGGGTGGGGCACAAAGAGAGAGCTCAAATTAGTAGTAGTTACAATTATTAACAGAGGATTTTATTCAATCACTCAGTGTCCATTTACCCGTAAGCTACCTTTGGTGACAGTGGGTGCCCCTCCTTGGTGCATGATTTTTTTTCTTAGACACAGGTTCTGGGTTGTATCAGGATCACACCACAGCCCAGGGCTACTTTCACCGGACTCTTCTAAACATTCTTGTGCACTGGCTGCATGCTACTCCATTGTGTGGCGTACTTCACCCATTCTGAGAAGAAGAGAGTAAGCATTAGCGGCAAAAGCCCTTTGATGTAAGTCCTTTGCTTCTCTTTGCCTCAGTTTCCTCACCTGTGAAAGGGAACTAATATGCCGCGTTGCATACTTGATATATCTTAGGGAGTCACTGTGAGAACTAGATGAGTGGGTGTATGTAATGAACTAAGAACAGTGCCAAAAACGGTGCTCGGGCAGACTGAGTCCTCAAAACCCTAACAAAAATATCCCACAGTTTTGAAATTCATCGTGACATAGAATGGACTGACGGAGGGATCGGGGAATGAACAAATGTGTGGAGAAAGCAAAAGTAGTTGAGTGTTTGATGGTAGGACCCAGGTGGTAGGTATATGTGTGTGATCCTTGTAAAATTCTTTCAGTTTTCCTGTGTGTTTGAAAATTTTCATAATAAAATGTTGGGAGAAATATTTAAGGAGATCCATGTAGCTATTGTTGTTGATGGTTGTGGTGAAAACAGCACAGCTACTCATTCGTGAGAACCTGGTGTGTGCTGGGCACCCTGGGTGTAAAACGGTTCATCTAATGGCCCTGACGACCTGTACTGCAAACGTTATAAAGCCCATTTCTCAGATGGGGAAGCTGAAGCTCAACAGGACTTAGCACCTCTTTGGGCTGCCTTCAGATCCCTGATGCGGCAAGGGGCAGAGGAGGAGTATTAGGAGCCAGACGAGGGGAGCCGGGGAGGAAGGATGGCATACAGGTCTCGAAGTGTCTCCTGGGGCATGGCCCTCATTATCACAGCTGCCTTGTAGGGACCACTCCCCGTGTGCCAGGCCCCACACTAAGTGCTTTGCATGAATAATCTCACTGATATTACACCCCAGTCATTAACCCCATTTTATAGATGGGGAGACGGAGGCTAACACAGATTGAGCAATTTACTTAAGATTGCATAGCCAGGCTGGGATGAGAGCCCTGGTGTGTCTGATTTGAAAGCCTGTGATGTGAACACTTTCGGGAGAGACTTTTCCCCAGTTTGGATGTTATCTGTAGAGAAAGGTGTCAGTTCCACCTTCAAACCTATCCAGAGTCTGCCCACTTCCCTCTTCTCCCCAGCCTCTACTCATCATCTCCCTCTGGACAGTCTCGGCAGCCCCTCCCTGGCCTGCCTGGTCTCATCCTCCACCCCCACCCCGTGGGCCTGATCTTGTCCTCCCAGGCAGTCTGTTCCCTACATGCAGCCAGTGGTCCCTGTCGACACCTGAGTCAGATCCCTCCTCTGCCCAGAGCCCTCAGTGGCTGCATCTTACTGAGGGCAAAAGCCTATATCCTCCCCATGCCCACCCCACACGATCTGTCCCTGTCACCATTCTGCCCTCGACTCCCACTACTCATGCCCTCGCTCACTCTGCTGTCGGAACAGGGGCTCCAACGTTGTTCCTGGAACAGAGCAGATACAGACCTACCTCACGGCCCTTGCGCTGGGCTCCCTTCCCACTCCTTCAGACTCTGCCCAAACGTCACTTTCTCAGTGAGACTGTTCTTGACTTTCTAATATAAATAGAATTGTAACCCACCTTCACATACCGCTCCCAATCTCCGAGCCAGAGAGAGGTCTGCAAACTGTTTCTATGAAGGGCAAGATATTAAACAGTTTGGGCTTGGGGGGCTCTACACCGTCTCTGTCACCATTATTGAGCTCTGTGGTTATAACACAAAAGCAACCACAGCCAGTATGTAACCCAATAAGCCTGGCTGTGTCCCAATAAAACTTTATTTATGGACACTGAAATGTGAATTTCATGTAAATTTTACGCATCACAAAATCTTTTTCTCTTGATTTCCTAAGCATTAAAAATGCAGAAACCTCTTAGCTTGGGAAGTATGCAGAAGCAAAAGAGGGCCTAGACTTGGCCTGCAGGCTGCAGTTTGCCAGCTGCTGCCCTGGCTTACCCTGCCCAGTAGTTTCACATGGCACGAATCACCTCCTAACAGGCCATAATATTTGCTTATGTGCTGTGTTTATTGTCTAACTTCCCCCCTAGACTGTCTCCTTCAGGGAGGCAGGAGCTTGTGTGTCTGGTACATGTAGGTGCACAATAAAGATTTCTTAAATGACTACACGTGTGAATGAGTCCTAATTTTTAAAAGACTTTATTTATTTTCTGAGAAAGGGAAAGGGAAGGAGTAAGAGAGGGAGTGAAGCTTCGATATGTGATAGAAACAGAACAGATCTCAGATCGTTTGCCTCTCACACACCTCCAGGAATGTGTGGCAGGGGAATCGAACCAGCGACCTTTCAGTTCACAGGCCAGTGCTCAATCCACTGAGCCACACCAGCCAGAGCCCTACTGACTATTGAAAGCATGAACCCACTCTTGACTTTGATACCACCTTCTTGACTGGGGGTTACATGGCCAGTGCCCACACCCACAGGCCCCTCTGCTTCAGAAGAAACCTGGCTAAGTGCTGGGTCCAAAAATTTGAGATTGGGAGGAAGAGGCAAGCAGAGGTCCATTTCCTCTCATCCCAACATTTGGGCTCCATGATTTCATCCTGACTGTGGTGTCACATGTCAGGAGACCTGTGAGCCACCAAAGGTGAGGGGCAGACTCAGGGCACAGCTCACCTCCTAGAAGATTCCACCCTGCCTCAAATTATGGCAGGAAGGAAGGGTGACTCACCATCTTGCACATGGAAGCTTCCTATGACAGACCCAGGGCAGCCCCCCTGAACTCTCAGTCTTCCGCCCACCTGAGGCCTCATCCTTGTAATCATGGCTACAACCAGCTGGGCGCTCACTCTGTGTCAGGTACCATGAGTGTGACTGTGAGGATTCCATACAATCCCCTTCACATCCTCACTTTCTAGAAGAGGAAACTGAGGCTCAGAGAAGTAAGCTCACTTACCTGAGATCACACTTAGTAGAAGAACTGGGATTCATCCCCAGGGCCTCTAGCCTTAACCACTGATCTCCACTGTCTCCAATTCATCCCTCCGCCCAGAGACATTGGCCGTCATATCCTAGAGTTCAGGCCTCAGGTCCAGCAGCATCTTTAACACTGTCCAACCACGAGGTGGGCGTGATGGCTCCGTAAGATCCAGGACTGAGGCCTGGGACAGAACAGACCCTCAACAAACGTGAGCCATCAGTATTTGCCCAACTATTTATTGTACCGTTGTTCAGCTACATTTTCGTCGAAGTCACGTTGAGGAGTCGGGGAGGAGAGTTAAAAGTAGGTGTTATTTAAAATTACCTTAAGCCCCTCTCTCTTGGTCCTTGAGAGATCGTCCACACATCCCTTTTTCTCCACCGGATTCCTTTAGTCCGCGTGAATTTGTTCGTCACTTGTCCGGGGATATAGGACAAGCATTCCACAACAACACGCGGTCCTGCCAGCCGGGACCGCAACAATATATGACCTTTATTTTGTTGAGGCAAGTGGAATTTTAACTTGCTTATATACAGCAGAAAATGAAGCAACAAAAGAGAAACATATAGAAGAAAATGAGAGATCACTGGTGGACTAAAGATTACCGAGAAGGTGACAGAAGATGGGATCCAGGATCCATGTGGAAGGACAATTCTCTCCACTGAAGAGAGGGTTCAGTGGAGATAAGGAAGAGTGGGTGCAGATAAAAGTCTATGGCACAGTGAGTGGGAAGATTGGAGGAGTGACACAGGAAGAAATTTGAAATAGTCTCAATCTATGAAAAACTACAGATAAGGTTATCTTGGCTCCTGGGAAAACAGCTGACCTCCTGGGGCACTGCTAAGGATTACCGCCTGGGGACAAGTGGAAACATCCGGGCCTTTGTGTTGCAGGGAGAGACAGACAACCACCAGCCCCTGGGAACAGCTAACTGCCCAGGACAGGAATGTTGCAGTTTATTTCACCTAATCCTCCCTAAATCTCAAAGCCCTCACCGCATCTTGTTTATTCCCTGTTATAAAAAGTCTGGCCTGGAAAGAGAAGGGAAAATGGTCTGTTAGGGTATGAACCCGCCATCTTCTCAGATTGCTGGCCATCTGAATAAAGTGCCCATAAAGATTCAAAAAAAAAAAAATTACCTTAAAAAACACTCTTCATATGTCATTTTTAAATTAAAAACTTCTAGTGCAGTCAGTGGGTGCCAGGCGCCATTCTTAGGGCTTTACACATGCTCGTAACAAGGCTGTGAGGTAGGGATTGTCTTATACCCCTTCCACCGATGAGGAAACTCAAGCGTGAAGTTCCTGTCTGTGAGTAAGCCACCACGCAGACGGCTTGTTTTCCCTCAAATTTTGGAGTTGATCACTCAGTGGTGGTTTGGATAGAACTTAAGGTTAAAATCTGAGAACAAAGAAAGCCACCGAACATGGCTGGCTTGCATGTAGGATCCTTGAAAATACATATTGTTATGTCCAGGACCACAGTTACCGTGAGAAAGATCTTCGTACTATGAGAAGGCACAACAAAAACATGAAACTCGCTTACCAAGTGGAAGAGCCGTTTGGGGGCTGGTTTTGTTTGGAGGGGAGGATTTTCCCCTAAGAACACAGAACTCAATGCCCGTGGTGTGTGTGTTCACACTGGCTGGGAGTGTCGTTAGTGGCAGTAGATTACAACTAGGCATTGTGTAACACATTATCCAAATATTGTATTATGTTTCATGTAACATAGAACAGAGTATAAAACCTGTATGTATAGCTTAAAGAGTAACAACTTAAAAACCTGTATATTTATCACCCAGATGAGGAACCTGATCATTACCAGTGCCTTAGCCCTACCTGTATGTCTCACCAAAATCTTCTGTAACCATCACACGTAATGGTTGAGTTTTCTTTTTAATATTTTTACTTTGGAATTATTTTAGATTTACAGCAAAGCTACAAAGGTAGTACAGAAAGTTCCACTATACCCCTCACCCAGTTTCCCCTAATGTTAGCATCTTACAAAACCATGGTACATTTGGCAAAACTAAGAAACTTATGTTGGTACAGTACCACTAATTTAGACTACAGATTTTATTTGGATTTTACCTCTTTTCTACTATATGGCTGAATTTTTTAAAACTGATTGGAGAGGAAGGACCATCTATCTTAAGTAGAAGCCCCGGGAGAGGATGAGCTGGACTGTACCCAGGTCACAATCTGGCGTTAGCTGACCTGAGAGTCTACGCAAACCCCTTCTGGTGAATTGAGTGGGTGAGGGCATGGGAATCTGGGAAAGCACGTGCCTAACCACAAATGAGAGTAACAGTCAGGGCAGAAATTTGGGCCATGTTCTGCCTGGCCAGCAGGAATGTGATCAGCTCTGTGTTCTCCACTTCCAAGAATGCCCCAGCCTTCAAAAAGCTCTCACAAGTGGGAGCCAAGCAGCACATTTACTGGGGGAGAAGTAAGTACCCTCAGTGGATCCAGCAGCCAGTCACAGAGGGAGAACAGGATCTTCACCATGATCAAGGCAAGTCAAGTACAGACAAGAATGTGGTTCACCTTCCCCCAGCCATTACCTCCTCAGGTTAAAAATCAGAACAAAACAAAACAGTATAATGGCAGCTGGCTTGCAGGTGATGACAGCCCTTGACATGATTGTCCCTTGAGTCACATGGTCCTATTTGGACTGGTTGACCTCTAACCTTGATACTCAGCTGGCACACTGGGATTTTCATCACCCTGGGGATTCCCCTCACTTATCTCCTATGTCAGGTCCCCCAATTCTTCCTCTTTCTTGGTGGGGCTCCTATTTGGGGGCAGCACATCCTGTAGTTTCTTAAGGAAGTTTTCTCAGGAAGTCAATTTCTGAAAGTTTGCACATCAGAAAATGTCTTCAACTTCCTTGATTGATAGTTTAGCTGACTACAAAATTCAGGGACAGAAAGTAATTTCCTTCAGAATTTTGAAGGTGTTGCTCCCTTATCTTCTTGTTGATAGTATTGTTCTTGAAAGATCCAAATCCACTCCGTTTCTTGACCCTTTGTTGTTGTTGTTGTTGATATGATGATGATGATAATTTGTCACCACCTCCTACTCCAAAGTTTGTTAAATCTTTTTTTCCCAGAGCTCTGAAATTTTACAGTGACATATCCTGGGAAGGGTCTATTTTTATCAACTCTGGTGGATACAAGGAGGGGACAGGTAGGAGTAGGGAGACTGGTGAGGAGGCTGCTTAGATGGTCCAGGCAGGAGACAAGAGTGGACATAACTTGGGGAGAGCATGGAGGTGGAGAGATGTGATCATGTTTTGAATAGATTTGGAAGGTGGAGTTGACAGAATTTGAAGTCAAATTATATAGAAGATAGAGAAAGAAGAATAAATGACAACCCCAAGGTTTTTGGCTTGAGCAATTGGAAGAATGAATCACTTTTCACTGAGGTTGGGCAGAGAGAAAAGGTTTGGGTAAGAAAATCAGGAATTCAGTTTTTGATGTGTTCATCTGGAGATGCCTATTAGTCATTCAAATGGAGATGTCAAATAGGCAGTTAGATGAAGAGTCTGGATTTGGGGAGAGATCAGGCTAGGGAGAGAAATTTGAGAACCAACGGTTTATCAGTGGTGTATAAGGCCATGAGACTGGCTGTGAATACCAATGGGAAGAGGTCAGGAATAAGAACCAAGACTTGAAAAGGAGATCTCCAGCCAAGATGGAGACTAGGTAGATACTCTTTGCCTCCTCGCACAATCAAAAGAAGGACAATAACAAATTTAAAAACAAAAAATAACCAGAACTGCCAGAAAATTGAACTGTAAGGAAAGAAGTTAAAGAGGACACATTCACCCAGACTGGTAGGAGGGGCAGATACGGGCAGCTGGGGTGGAGACGACTCTCCACAAGGCAGTGGCTGGAGGACCAGGGCGGGCAAGGCAGTGGCTGGCAGACTGGGCAAGGTGTGACTGGCAGAGTGGGCAGTCCCACATTTGTGTGCAGATAAACTGGGAGGAACAACTAGGGAGTACAATAGACCATGCAACCCAGGGTTCCAGTGTGGGAAAATAAAGCCTCAAAACCTCTGACTAAAAAAACTTGTGGGGGTTGAGGCGGTGGGAGAAACTCCCTGCCTCACAATAGAGTTTGTTGGAGAGACCCACAGGTTCCTAGAACATACACAAGCCCACACACCCAGGAATCAGCGCTAAAAGGGCCCAATTGGCTTGTGCATAGCGGGGGAAGTGACTGAAAGCCAGCCAAAAGCTGCAGCATTTTTACCTCTCATACCCGCCCCCCACATACAGCACCGCAATGCAGGGACTGTTGGTTGCCCTGCCCTGGCAAATACCTATGGCTCCACCCCTTGCTACATAACAGGTGTGCCAAGACAAAAAAATATGGCCCAAATGAAAGAACAGATCAAAGCTCCAGAAAAAATACAACTAAGCGACGAAGAGATAGCCAACTTATCAGATGCACAGTTCACAATGCTGGTAATCAGAATGCTCACAGAATTGGTTGAGTATGGTCACAAAATAGAGGAAAAGTGAAGGCTATGAAAAGTGAAATAAAGGAAAAGGTACAGGGAACCAACAGTGACAAGAAGAAAACTGGGACACAAATCAACAGTTGGAGCAGAAGGGAGAAAGAAACATTCAACCAGAACACAATGAAGAAACAAGAATTAAAAAAAAAAATGAGAAGAGGCTTAGGAATCTCCAGGACAACTTTAAACGTTCCAACATCCGAATCAAAGGAGTGGCAGAAGGAGAAGAGAAAGAGCAAGAAATAGAAAACTTATATGAAAACATAATAAAGGAGAACTTCCCTAATCTGGCAAAGGAAATAGACTTCCAGGAAGTCCAGGGAGCTCAGAGAGTCCCAAAGAAGGTGGTCCTAAGGAAGCACACACCAAGGCACATCATAATCACATTACCCAAGATGAAAAATAAGGAGAGAATCTGAAAAGCAGCAAGAGAAAAGGAGACAGTAACCTACAAAGGAGTGCCCATTAGACTGTCAGCTGATTTCTCCAAAGAAACCTTACAGGCAAGAAGGGGCTGGAAAGAAGTATTCCAAGTCATGAAAGCCAAGGACCTACATCCAAGATGACTCTATCCAACAAAGCTATCATTTAGAATGGAAGGGCAGATTAAGTGCTTCCGAGATAAAGTCAAGTTAAAGGAGTTCACCATCACCAAGCCCTTACTATGTGAAATGTTAAAGGGCCTTATCTAAGAAAAAGAAGATGATCAAAAATACAAACAGTAAAATAACAACAAACTCACGACTATCAACAACTGAACCTAAAAAAACAAAAACAAAATCATAAACGATTCAAGCAAACAACTATAACAGGAATGGAATCATAGAAATGGAGATCACATGGAGGCTTATCAGCGGGGGAGTGGGAGGAGGTGAGAGAGGAAAAGGTACAGGGAATAAGAAGCATAAATGGTAGGCACAAAATAAACAGGGGGAAGTTAAGAATAATATAGGAAATGTAGAAGCCAAAGAACTTACATGTATGACCCATGGACATGAACTAAGGTGGAGGAATGATGGTGGGAGGGGGTTTACAGGATGGGGTGGGGAATAAAGGAGAGAAAAAAAGGGACAACAGTAATAGCATAATCAATAAAATATATTTTTAAAAGATTTTTTAAAAGAAAAAAAAAAAGAACCAAGACCTGAGAGACTGAGAAGGAACAACCAACAGGCATACTATCCTGGAAGCCAAATTTAAAAGGAAGGATGAGTTGCTTAGTCATGCCAAATGCTGCAGATGCATCAAGGTTATTGAAAGAATTTGAAGTTTGAATTTAGCAACATGGGGGTCGTTGTTGGAAGCGACAATCCATTGATAGGTTTGCCTTTCGTGATGCACATTATGCTGTGTTGGGAGTATTGTGACTGCTTAACCAGTTTCCTGCTGAAGGACATGGGGGTTGATCCCTCTGTTGTGCTGTGTCAGAGTATTGCAGTGGAGAACCTCACACACACATCTTTTTGTGTTTTCTGCATGTGCCATTCTCCTACACGTGAGTTTCTGGGTCAGAGAGTAGGTGCATTTCTACTGCTGACAGAGGTCATGAGCGGTCCACCATTGAGACTGTCTGTACTCATTGACTCTCCCTCCAACAATGTGTGCTCAGTACAAGGTGTTGCCAATTTCTTGTGCTTACTGATTGGCTTTATTAAACAAGGACTTCTCAGTATTGTTTCAACCTGTATTTGTTTTACTTCAAGTCATGTCTTCTGTCTTCTTATATATCGACGAGCCGCATTTATTTCCTTTCCTAAGAACTATCTGTTCATATTCTGTGAGCATTTTTCTCCCTGTGAGATTGTTCCTTTTCTTCTTGATTTTTGGGAAATTTATATACATATTAGGAAAATTAGCCCTCAATGTGTGATATGATTTGTTAAGTATTTTTCCCATTTTGTTAGTGTTAATTCTGGATTGATCAAATTCAGACATTCCCTATGGAAGGTGAAGATTTAGACTTCGTAGCCCACCGCCCTTTCTCTTCCTTCCCTGTGATTCCCATTACAAGAACTAAAAGCCAACACAAGCTCCTGACCGGCAGGTTTCTTGGGTGAAGCCAGGACGATGTGATCACAGTCAAAAACATTGCTGCAAAAGAATCAGAAGTTATCAAGAAAACTATGTGATAGGTACCACCATTTGAAACCGTTGCCCTGAGTGGGTATTATGTCAAAAGACGGCTGATCCTTTTGAACAACCAGTGACTCCTACTTTAGAACGTGGTTTTCAAACTGTCTTGCCTGTAATTCAGAACCAGAAATATTCACATCACAACCCAGCACATACACATATCTGTGCATCTGTTATTTATTTATTTTTTTAGAGGGAGAGGAGAAAGGAGGGAAGAAGAGGAGGAGAGAAACCTCCGTGTGAGAGAGAAACATCAATCAGTTGCTTCTCCTATGTGTCCAGACTGGGACCAAACCCGCAACCCAGGCATGTGCCCTGACCGGGGGATTCAACCAGCAACCTTTCGGTTCATGGGACAACACCCAACCCACTGAGCCGCATGGGTCAGGGCTCTGCATCTGTTATTTAATTGAAAGTTTTGTATGCCTTACATAGGATTCACAACACAGCACTGTCCACAGGCAGCACTGGCTGAGTCCTTAGCAGTTCCAACGCCTCCTTTCTGTAACAAATGCAGTGGAACCTCGGTTCTCAAATGGAATTTGTTCTGGAAGACTGTTCAAGAAGCAATTTGTCCAAAAACTGAATTTCCTGTTTGTCACCAAAGAGATGCGTGACAGATCACATAAGTATCAAAATGAAAGGGTCGTTGGGTAGAGAATCGAGATCCAAAGTTTCGTTAGACAACCGAGACATTTTTTTCCATGGACAACTTGGTCGAGGGCCGAATTGTTCAAGAACCGAGCTTCAATTGCATGTATTTTTAAATGTTTCTATTCAGATATTTTTAAGTTCATGTTTTCTTCAACTTGAGTGAGGTATAATTTACTTTACAGTGAAAATGAAATGCACCCACTTTAAAAGTATGATTCAATGAGTTGTGACAATTGTATAGCACCCCAGTCAAGGTAAAGGACATTTCCATCGCTCCAGAAAGTTCGTTTGTGCCCCTTTGCAGTCAACCCTCTCATCCCCCACCCCCCCACCCCGGGGGTAACTGCTGTTCTGATATTTATCACCATAGATTAAAGTTATAACAAATATTTTATAGGCTCCTTTTACTGTCTTGTAATAAAATTTATAGATAATATAACCTCCTCACCCACAAAAAAATTTTTAATCCAGATAATGTTCTTATTGTAATATAAAGGAAAAATAAGGAGAAAGTTATTTGCAGTACAATTGTGAAAGACTCAGGTCTGATCATGCTGCAAGCCATAAAGATGGGGTTTAGGGGTCGGTACCAGGGCAGACCTTCAGGGACGCTGTATGGACTACCACATGTGAAAACAGAGTGTTGGCCATTCAAAGAATAAAATGATGAACAATGAAAAAACCTCCCTTGTTTTATCCAGTATTTGCATTCTGGAAATTTTTAAATGTTGTTTATAAGTAAAACGAAGCTCAGTCCTGATTTGGGTAACTAGAAACAGGTTCTTTACCTCCATTGTCTTGTAGGACACAGTGTGGGACTGCCTGTCTGGGACACTGTGGGCCACCTCATGGGACATTTGGCCTCCTAGCAGCGCTCCCTAATCCCTGTAACAAAAACCTTCCTCCAGTTTCCCAAACACTCCCGGGGGGAGCAGCAGCCATTCGAGGGATGAGTCTCTACTGCAATTTCAAAAGCATTGCTTTAGAAAATACTGTCCTATTTGGGGGGGGTGGGTGCGGCTAGGTTCAAATGTTGGGCTGCCTGGGCTTTGCAGTGGGGAGGAGGAGCAGGAAGGAAGGGGGTGTGAGCAGCCAGCCAGCACAGCTAAAGCCCCCCATTTCTGCTTTCCCTCCTACTTCCCACCCGGCCCCACCTTCCTTGTCCTCTAGGCCCTTCCTGCAGGCCCTGGGCCAGAGCCCCTTCTCACTGTCCCAGGGCCAGCGCCTTCCCAAACAAGCTCCTTCCTCTGGAAATTTGTTGACATGTCTTTCTCTTTGCCTGGTCATCCTCCCGGTTCCTTTCCTTTCTCACTGGGGATTTGCCCTGTTTTATTCCTTTACAGGTATTTCAGTGGAACCTCCAGACGTTCCAAGCATGCAGGCCTTTGAGCCACTTCGGCCCACAGTCATGTCTTCTCTGGCCCAGAGAGTGGGCCCTAGTGGTGTGACCAACTTGAGAGGGGACATTTGAAGCAAAAACACCAAGGACTTAAGAGGTCCACCACTTAATTAGCCGGGTGCTTTTGGACACATCTCTTAACCATTCTGGACCTCCATTTCCTCAAACTAAAAAATGCTGATGGCCCTGGCTGGTGCCTTGGTTGGTTGGAGTGTCAGTCCCTTGTCAGGACACATACCTAGGTTGTGGGTTTGATCCCTATTAGGGGCACGTACAGGAGGCAACCAATCAATATTTCTCTCTCACATCGATGTTTCTTTCTCTCTTCACCCTTTCTAAAATCAATAAACGTATCCTCAGGTGAGAATTTAAAAAAAAATTGAGGATGGCCCTGGCCGGGTTGTTCAGTTGGCCAGAGCGTCATCCTCATACACCAGGGTTGTAGGTTCAATCCCCTAAGAGGACACATACAAGAACCAACCAATGAATGCATAAGTAAGTGGAACAACAAATCAATGTTTCTCTCCCTCTCTTTCTCTCTCCCTTCCCCTCTCTGTAAAAATAAATACAATACTTTTTAAAAATTCATACATAGCATTTGGTTGTCATGCATCTTTAGTTGCTCTGAGTTGAGAGCAGTTTCCCACACACACACACTTTCATTTTCTATGATAGTGCCTTTTCGAAGCAGTCCAGGATGGTTGCTCTTTACAGTGTCCCACAGTCTGGATTTGTCTGATTATTTTCTCATGGAGTCACCTAACTTGTCTCTCTATCATCCCTAGCTTATTGATTTCAAGCACTCAAAGCATTTTCTATTCGTTATCTCACTTAGTGCTCACAGCACAGGAAGTCAGTTTCATTATTAGTCATTTCCACTTTACAGATGAGGAAACTGAGGTCAGAGAGGCAAGGTAGCTTGTCCATATGACTTAATTAGTCAGTGGTAAAACCTGGAACTGAACTCTGATCTCTTGCCTTCTACAGCTTAACCCAGTACTCCATAGCCACCACCCCCTCCCCCATGCTACCAAGGGCATTAAGAGACATGAATGTGAGCATTACTTGCAAGTGCTATTTCAGCAGAAGTTTCCTAAGTTTCAGCTGACTTGGAATCATGTAAATGTGATCTCTTTGATGCTTCTCACAGAGACCTCTGGCTGCTTGGTGACCACCATCAACCCTCACTTTGGCCAAGAGCTGGGCACTCATGCATTTTGAAAAGAAGACCCAATAAAGAAGAAGGGTGAATCCCATGCCCGAGCCACACAAACTGAAGACATCACTGGAGGGAAACATAGCACAGAGTTTCTCTAAGGGCAGGTTTCCCAAACCTCAGTGGTTCATGTACCATTTGAGATTTTCAGCCATATTTGAGGATTATGTCAACTGTTGTTTACTTACTATTCCTCCTTTTTTAAATAATTTTTTGTTGTGAGAACACTTAACATGAGATCTACCTTCTTAAGAAAATTTTAATGTGCACAACACCTATTATTGAGATTATAGGGACAACGTTGTACAGCAGATCTCTGGAGCTTATTTATCTTGCTTAACTGACACTTTCTGCCTGCTGACTAGTAACTCCCCATTCCCCCTGTGCCTTGGAAACTGCTGTTCTATTCTTTGGTTTTATGAATTTGACTGAATTTCTATGACTTCCTATAAGTGGAATCATGCAGGTATTTTTGTCCCTGTGCCTGGCTTGCTGCATGTAGTGTAATGTAATATCCATGTTGTCACCTATTACAGAATTTCCTGCTTTTTCAAGATTATATATTTCATTGTATGTATTACTATTTTTCTTTAAATCAATTGGAGATTTATTTAGTTTAAAGGATAACTTTTTATGACTACTTAGCATTTTTTCAAAGAAAGTATGGAGCTATTTCCATAACAAATGTTCATTTTTTGGTACCACCTTTCACTAGCACATTCCACTCTTTGGGAGAAGCCGTTCTAGGAGGAAATAGGTGGCAATTTCCAGAGAGATTGCTTTGTTGATGGTGGGAAACTAGCCCAGAGATGTCGAAGAGAAGACAGGAATGACTGGCTGGGTATCTGAGGGGTGGTGACAGGGCTAGAGCCCCTCAGGGTTGGAGACAGAAGAGTTTGCTGCTGCGTCGATGGTGTTGGGAAGACAGGGTACCAGGTGCCTCTGAGCACCTTTGAACAACAACATCCATCAGTAAGACTGCTGGACTAGGCTCCCCAGAGTTCTGTGGTATGGAGTGGTGAGAGAGGCCTGTCTGAGGGAGTACTCGCTTAGGTGGCTCAGAGTGGGCTAGAGGCCAGAGAAAAACATCTGGTGTTCAGAACTCTCAGAACCCACGAGTGCTTTAGGGAGAATGTTTGCACACATACACACACACGCACACCCACATACGCACACGACCTCTACGGATGAATGCTTTGGGCTGCAAATAAACATACAGAGATTTGATGGGCTGTCCAGATGCTCAGCAATGTCGTTGGTATCCCAGCTTCCTCCTCCTCTACTCTGTGGTTTCTGGCTTCAGCATCAACCTAACATTGAAGCAAGGCTGCCAACACCAACACAACACGCCACCTTCCTTGTTTGAGTCCAGCAGGAGAGAGAGACATAGTGACAGACATAGAGAGAGAACCTTGTCTTCCTGAGGGACCCTACCTCAAGAGTGAGGAGGATCCTGTTGGGGTGTTCCGAAGGAGCAAGTAGACGTGTCACTGATTAACACTTATCTGGCACTTTCTGTGCTCCTGGCACCATCCTTAGCTGTTCTATACACCCTATGTCATCAACTCTAAAATACCTCATTATAAGAGGTATTTCAGAAAAAAACACAACTAACTAAACCACAACAGACCACCTGTTTTAACACCTGTCCCAGTCCCTTAGCTCAATGAATCCTGTGAGTTAGTTAGTATCATCTTCCTCATTTTATCCATGGGGAAACTGAGGTCACAGAGACTGACTAGCATGAATAACTTGTCCCAGCCAGAAAAAAAGTAGAGGTGGACTTTGAACCCAGGCAGTCTGGCTGCAGAGGACTAGTTCTAATCTACTCACACCTGCCTCCCTCATTCCCCTGAAGCCATTTGAGAAGTCAACCTAGGAGTCAAACTGACAGGGATTCAAAGATCTGCTTGTTGGTAAGGTTTAAATGGGTGGTCACAGCTGGCTTCCCAACACCCTCAAACTGAACTTACTCTCCAAAATATTCGCTTCTCTCTGTCAGGATTAGAAGTGTTGTCAGTGGAAATAGGTCCTTTCATGGAGTCACAAGAAAAGCATTTCCGGGGACCCACATATGGGAGGTTGAAGTGTTGTGGTGACTTATTGGGATAGAAATAGAAAGCTGCACCCAGGTTCCCAATGTCTCATCTCCATCCATCCCATTGTGGAAGAAGTCCATCCTTGTCTTCATCGGGCCCAGAAGTAGGGTCAGTGTCCAGAAATTCTGTGCCATGCCAAGGCTTAGTCCAGTTGAGTTTGTCCCCATTCAGCTAGCTGAGTCTGCTCCAGATTGTGCTTGGCTGGTGCTGTGTCACTGTACCCAGGCTCAAGCTTGGAGTCTGTCCTTGGAGTCCACGCCGCTGCTAAAGCCGCTGCTAGAGCCCCTATGGGGAGAGAGAGAACTTGTGAACAAACAGGGCGGGGTAAGCACGTGTTACCAGGCGACAGAGAGAGAGAGAGAGAGAGTGTTAAACTTGGATTATATTATCTCCAGTTTGGGAAAGACCAGGAGCCTTTTCAAACTAACCAATGAACTTCCCAATCTTTCCCAGGCTTCTGATTGGTCCTTCCCCTAACCAATCCATCTCCTAGATCTTCCAGGGTTTTGTGTCCCTTATCCAATCTGATCCTTCTCCCAGGCTAGACTCCTCCCCTTGGTAGTTGTCATTTTACTTCCTACTGCACCTGCGCCCTGCAGAGGAATTTCTCTTGGTGTTTTTATTCCTCCCTTGGTAATGAATGACTGGTAACATCCTTCCTGATTGCTGGGATTAGGTCCTGAGGACAAAGGATGTAGCGGTCCCCTGGGGAGTGTGTGAAGCAGTAGCTTCCTAATGAAGCAGGCTTATTGTCCCACCCAGCTCCCTAGTCCCCCAGGCTTCTTAATGTCTGATTCCCTTTGCTTCCTTCCTTTATTAATATCTAGCTACCTCTGCTAACAGAAGCACAAGGATGAGCAACAATAAACCATCCTTCCTCCTTCTGGGGGAATTATGAAAGGCAAAAACAAGCTGGAGCTGTTCTTCCTCGGCTTCTCCCTCCTGGTGAGAGGAATGGAAAACACGACACACAGAAGAGAAGAAGGCAATGTGGCTTCAGAGATAAAGAGATAGAGATGATGCAGCCACAAGCCAAAAGAGTGTTGGCTGCCCCCAGAAGCTGAGTCAAGGAAGGAATTTCCCTTATAGCCTCTAGAAAGAATGCAGCCACGTTGCTACCTCGACTCCAGCCCAGTGAAGCTGTTTTGGACTTCAGGCCAGCAAAACAGTGAGACAGTGAATTTGTCTTAAGCCACCAAATTGACCAGCTGCCCTGGAGCATTGGCACAACGGGCAAGTCAGAATGCACAGGGAAGTTGGGGAAAGTGGCCATGCCCAGTAGCTGGATGGGTGAGACCATGAAGGGCACTGTGTGGAGAAGCCTGTGAACAGCTTCTGAGAAAAACAGAGCAGGGTCAGGAACAGAGAAAAGGTGGCTGCTAATATTAACATGATGGTCAGAGATAGCCTGGCTGAGAAGGTGGCAGAAGATTCAAAGGAGAAGAGAGAGACAGGGATGGGGATGCCTGGGGAAGAGTGTTCCACCAGGAGAAAAAACAGTGCAAAGGCCCTGAGGTGGAACATGCTTGATGTGGTCATGGAATAGCAAGGAGGCCCAAGTGGCTGGAGCAAGGTAGTCAAAGGGACAAGTGGGAGGCCACGGGGGCAAAGAAGTGGTGGAAACAGACCCTGTGGGGCCTCTGGGGCCATGGTGAGGACTCTGACCTTTACCCAGATCCGGAAAGCATGACCACAGGGCTCTGAGTAGAGGAGACTGATCTGATGCAAGTGTTCCCAGGGACCCTCTGGGTGCAGGGAAAGACTGCGTGCAAGGGAGACATGGCAGGAAGACTGTAGACGAGCTATTTCAACCGTCCAGGCAGGAGACGAGAATGAGCAGGCCCAGGGTGGCCCCCATGGTGAGAAGAGGAGGGGCGAGCTCTGGATGGATTTGTGAGGTTGGAACCAGCTGGGTTTGCTGAGGGGTTGAAGCAGGTGTGAGAAAACAGAGTTGAGTACTTGACCTGGGCACCTGGCAGGCCTGGGGCACAGTCCACAGTGAGGTCCCTCATGCCAGCACTGCAAGAACCATGCTTCCAAGTACACCTGGGTCCTGGAGGTGGGCAGGCCCACAGAGGCTATTTCCCAGTGTCCCAGGTGGAGTGGTGCCTTTCTTTGAGTGCCTTTTGCATGGCGTTTGCACAGGGCCCTTGCATGGCTGGTGACACCTGGGGCTCATGGGGGCTAGGTCCAGCTGGGTCCAAGCAATGCAAATAAAATAGCAGGAATGAGACCCTGAGGCTCCTAAGGATGCAAAGATGAGGCCCCTCTGCTCTCTGGCTCCCAGAGGAAACACTGAAGGGAAAGGAGGGGACCTCAGGAAACCTGGCCCAGGACAGAAGGGGAGAAACGGTTGTGTGATGCACACATGGCCCTGGGTTCAAGGTCCACTGATCTCTGCCACCTCCTTAGTCTGAGGCCCTGCGCCAGAGCTTTTCTGAGCCCCTTTTTTTTCCCCTGAGAAGGGATCAGAATGCCCGTTGCTGGGAAGACAAACTGAGATCTTGAATGAAACATGCACAGCACTGGGCCCAGTGAACCATCGGTCCTGTAAATGGCACTTCACCTGAAGCTGGGCAGGTAGAGTGGCCAGGGGGTGATGAGACACAATGGGTTCCCATTCTTACCCTGCTACACCTTTGAGCGTCACCTTTCTGAGCCTTGGTTTTCCCAAAATTAAGTCCTAATTTCCCCGCCCTTCCTCACCTGCTTCTTCCTCATACCTCCTGGCTCAGTTAATGGCGGCACAATCTCTTCCATTCTTAGACCAGAAACCTTGGAGTTGACCAGGAATTTTCTGTGCCTCTCACACCCCACCAAGAGCATCCTTAGACTGAGAAGTGGGGGCCCTGCACTCTGTAACATTTTCCTCAACATTGTCTAAGCCAGGGCTGCCACACTGCCTGGGCAGGTTACCCCGAATGTAGACCAAGACCCATGTGGGTTCCATCCTGTTTCTCCCCTTAAGGTGTTCTCCAAGGCTCTACCCTTACCCACTCACCCCTACTTTTGCATGGGGTCCTCTGAAAGCCCTGAGGAATTCTAAGATTTTTGTCCTAGTAGGGTTGTCCCAGGACTCTGCAGCTGGACCCCAGCTCCAGATGGGCAGCCTGGCAAGCTGATGGCTCCCTCCATCTGGCTGCCAAAGCAGTGCTGGCATGCTGATTTTGGATGCCTCACCCGGAAACACAGGGCAAGTTCAAAGCTCTGGGACATCAGCTGTCTGCCGCCAACTCGGGCTAGAGCTAAGTAGGTGGGTCTGACCACCAGTTCTCACCACCCTGCTGCCTCCAATCTACAGCACCCAGGGCAGGGTGTGGGTGACACAGGTGTCTCTTTCTGCCGAAGTCTCGTTACCCCTCCCACAGTTCCAGGCAGCCTCCCTTCCCCAAGAGCTTTTCTTTCCTTAACCACATAAAGGAGGAAAAGTTTTATTACTTAAAATATAATAACATATAGTGTGTGAGATAGTACAAAAGATATATATTGGTCTGCCCCTGGGGCCTGGCACAGAGCTCCTGAAATCCTTGTAATTTCCTAAGTAATAAGAACACTAGGAGTATCTATTGTTCTAATAGGTAGTCTACGACCACATCCCTGACACAGGGCTCCTAATCCCTTGTAAATTCTTAAGTGATAAGAACACCGGAAATACCTTCTGTTCTAATGAGGTGACTCAGGTGGGCTCCTGGATGAAGCCTGGTCACCAGAAGGACCAAGTCATGCTTAGAAACCTGGAATTTTCAGTCCGTTCTTCCTTCCTTCCTTCCTTCCTTCCTTCCTTCCTTCCTTCCTTCCTTCCTTC
>VMDR010013421.1:15058-25107 GCA_007922815.1 Macrotus californicus | reverse complement strand
CCTTCTTGCCTGTAAGGTTTCTTTTGAGAAATCAGCTGACAGTCTGATGGGCACTCCTTTGTAGGTTACTGTCTCCTTTTCTCTTGCTGCTTTTAAGATTCTCTCTTTATCTTTCATCTTGGGTAATGTAATTATGATGTGCCTTGGTGTGTTCCTCCTTGAGTCCAACTTCTTTGGGACTCTCTGAGCTTCCTGGACTTCCTGGAAGTCTATTTCCTTTGCCAGATTAGGGAAGTTCTCCTTCATTATTTGTTCAAATAAGTTTTCAATTTCTTTCTCTTCCTCTTCTCCTTCTTGCACCCCTATGATTCAGATATTGGAACATTTAAAGACATCCTGGAGGTTCCTAAGCCTCTCCTCATTTTTTTGAATTCTTGTTTCTTCATTGTGTTGTGGTTGAATGTTTCCTTCTTTCTTCTGGACCACACCATTGATTTGAGTCCCGTTTTTCTTCCCATCACTGTTGGTTCCCTGTACATTTTCCTTCATTTCCCTTATTGTATCCTTCATTTGTTCATCTAATTTGTGACTAAATTCAACCAAGTCTGTGAGCATCCTGATTACCAGTGTTTTGAACTGTGCATCTGATAGGTTGGCTATCTCTTTGTTGCTTAGTTGTATTTTTTCTGGAGCTTTGATCTGTTCTTTCATTTGGGCCATTTCTGTTGTCTTGGCGTGCCTGTTACATAGTAAGGGGCAGAGCCTTAGGTGTTCACCAGGGCGGGGTGGACACGTCGCTGCGTTGTGACGCTGTTTGTGGGGGAGGGGACTGAGAGGGAACAATGGCGGTTGCTCCGCTCTCTGCTGGTTTTCGGTCACTTTCCGACCCACAGTCCAATTGGGCCCTTCTGGTACTGGTTCTGGTGCTGGTTCCGGGGTGGGAGGGCTGTGTACGATCTAAGACCCTGTGGGTCTCTCCAATGAGCTCTCTTGTGAGTACGGGAGTTTCTCCCACTGCCGCCGCCTCAACCCCCACAGGAGTTTTCAATCAGAGGCTTTGAGGCTTCACCTCCCCACGCTGGAACTCTGGGTTGCAGGGTCTGTCCCGCTGAGTATGGGAGTCCCAAAGCCATGTGGTTCTCTGTTCTTGCCAAAGCCGTGTGGTCCTAACCTAGCACGATTGCCCCACCTGAGTTTAAATCCCAGCGCCAGTCTTCCTATGCAGCCCCATTTCCAACTTCTCCCACAATTGGCTACACCTACCAGCATTCCTGTATTTTTCCAGCTTTTCTGAGCTGCCATAGTAATTCTGGGCAGACATGGCTCTCTGGTGTGGAGCTGATCATCTCCAAGCTCTCACGCAGGCACTGTAACCAGGGGGAGTTGCCTCCCAGTTACATCACAGGTTGAGGTCACTCCCATCTCTCTGACTCAAAGCATGGCCACAGCTATTTAACATATCTGTGAAACCAGTTAAAAGTTACAGATATGTTAAGTGATCATGCTTGAAGTTAGTTGCAAAACTGTTACTATAGAGAACAACTCAATGGCCCTGCTCCATGTGTCCCATCCCCCATGTGGGGGTGAGGACACCCTATATTTTTTTAATATTTCCTGGACACCCTGAGTTCTGGACCCTATTACAAATCCCTATTTGGGGGGCCTGCTGGCTGCACCCTGTTACATAGATACTTTCAATCTGCTGTTTTGCACTGAATCTCATGGTGAACAGCTCTGTGCAAGAGTTCTTTAAGAGCAGGTTCTTTAAGACGGGTCTATTAGGGTACAAACCTGCCATCTTAGATTGCCAGCTGAATAAAGCCCCCATAAAGATTGAATACCCATCCCTGCTTATTGGGTTTGGTAGGTGACAGGCAGCATGAACACAGGCTTTTCTGGTTTCATATTCTGGGGATTCCCCTGAGACAGACTTTGGGACTCTCTGGAACTACAGGTATGACCCATCCTGACTCTAGGAGACCATAAGCAGTTCCACCTTTGTGCCTCAGGAGGACTGCAAGCAATTCCAGATGATATATGAGCCATTGTACTCCAGAGTGAGATGACCACTGCCTGGGGCACAGCTAAAGACCAGGGCGAGAATGCTGCAGTTTTATTTATTTTTTAATCCAATTAACTTTTCCCTGAATTCCAAACCTCTTACCTACACTTTGTTCTCTTATAAAAAGGCCCATTTAAAATGGAATTTAAGATGGTCTGTTAGGGTACAAACCTGCAGTCTTCTCAGATTGCCGGACATCTGAGTAAAGTACCCATAAACATTTTTTTAAAAACCTCGCAGGTTCTTCATTCCCTACAATCCTATGGTTCTCCTAGATTTAATCCTCATTAATTCTGTAAAACAGTCATTTTGGGGGCTCATCTTCCTAGCATCAAATCCAAGGGTCAGGTTGCCTGATGTGGGGTTCAGTCCCTTCACTCCTCAGAGGAGAATTCCATATTTGTTTTGATACCTTCCAGCTGTGGGTCACCATGGCGTGGGGAGGAGGTGGCCAGGAGAGCTTCTGTCTCTGCTCTCTTGCCCATCTCTATGTGTCTTTTTTATCTTTTGTTGTGGAGGCCATATTCATGTAGCTCTCAGATTCTTTTCAGAGGGAAATTATTCCACACGCAGCTGTAAATTTGTTGTCTCTGTGGGAGGAGTGAGCTCAGAGTCTTTGTATGCTGCCATCTGCAGCCCAGTCTCATTGGTCCATTAACTTTCAACAGCTTCCCATTTCTGTTTGTAAAAGGTAAAATTGCTGCCTGGTATTCAAGGGCCTCAGATCTACTTTTCCATCTTAGGTCTTCCTAGTTCCCTTTATATTTGTTATATTTAAAAAAAGCAGGATTAAATGTTATTCCCAAATTGATTCTGTGTCTCTATCATCAGGCTCTGCTTTGTGCTGTTCTTTCATGGGAACCACTCAGCATCCTGTTCTGAATCTGCGTATCCACTTGTGAAAATCTAACCTATTACTCAAAATGCATTTTGTATGACACATATCTCCTTATTGAGTCTTTTATGAAATCCATACTGTCCCAATTTGGAAGAGATCTTTATGTGGCTATAGAATTTGTTTTGTGTCATTCTTATGATACTTCTTCTAATTCAAACCTTGGTTATATTTATGCATATACTTGCCTGTTTGGTAGATTATAAGATTCTAGGAATTTCCCACTATCCTTAGCAGATAAAAAAACACTTGTTAAGTGTTGAGATGGGTAAACAAGTGAATTAATTTATTAATTTATTTGCATGAGAAGTCTGCAATGCTGTGAATAAGCCATTTAAAGCCACAAGAATATGATCCACCTGAAAATGAAATAACAGAATTTTCAATCAGGTATAATGGCTAAAATAACACCAAGCTAGGAAACATCTCATCTCTGAAAATGTACCGGAATCTTAGTACACCATTTTCAGGAGAGAGATACCATCCCCTCACCTAAGACTTGGTCTAATTTTAGTACCAGAAATCTGAACCTTCCTAACTAGAGAATAAATCTGTTTCAAGTTTTAATAGCTCATGAACTGTGACAGAGCTGGGAATATTGAGTTAGCCTGAGTGTTAGCCACCCGCAGAGCCAGCTGAAGGGCAGGTGGGCAAAGCTGCTGGAGAAGGCTGGGGAGAGGGTGCTCACTCTGATCCTGGCACTGGGTCAGAAGGCAGCCCTCACCCCTCCCTCTGTGGCCAAGAGATGGATGAAGAAGTCCAACAGCACAGAGATCCAAGATGATATGGGGAGATGGGGGGACCAATGGAGTTCAGAGGAAGAGTCTGGGGTCAGAGATGAACTGGGCTATAGGAAACAGGATGATTAGTTAAATCGTCATCAGTCTGTAAAACAATGAAGGTATCTGAACTGAGTTATAACATATGCTTTGAAAGACAATATTACCTCAGTTATAGAAAAGAATAACTTCTATGTTTCACACAAGATTATCTGGAGAGTAAACATGCAGGTGCCTCATTTTAGAACAACATGAAAAACTTACAGGCACATGAATCTGGAAGTAGACAGCTTCAGCTCCACCACGATGGACAATGAAAGATGAGATTAAGTTGTTTTGAAATGTTGCCTGACCTGATAAAGCTTTATGACTTAAGAAAGTGAAGCCTGCTTGGCTGGACACAACTTCCCTAATATGATTATGGTAAAAGGAATTTCTCACATTGCAAGCTGGGAAGTCATGGTCTTCATGCCACAGCATTGTGGACCCATCCACACACAGAACTTAGACTTTAAGATTAGGATTTGGAAGAATTGGTAGATCGCTTAGTAGATTTTGCTTGTGTTTTATTCTAAATAAGTTAATAAAGGGTTGTTCCACAATTAATAGTTAAACAACTTCCTCCCCTTTACCTTCAATGTAGCCTGGACTTGTTAATTTATTTTTAAGTTCATGGAAAACAACTGTGACCACTATCTTTGGGCACACAGATGAAGAAAACACAAGGAACTGGGAAGGTTGACAGTCTGACTGTGACCTCCTCTCCTTGCCAAGGTTCCACTGGCAAGATTCAGCCAGTAGAGTCAGCAGGGCCAGGGTACAGGGGACAACTGGCTTCTGGAACCTCTGGGGAAGAATTGCACCTTGAGCAGAACTGGTTAATCCACACAGTTGAGGAGAGGGTAGCCCACTGTGCCCCTTCTCCTCTGGAACAGAGACACGTCACCTTTGCCCCTTTGTTCACCTGTGGCCAATAGTGTGTGAATGAAAATCAAAATGATGAAAAGTCATAGGGACTGGGGGAGGGTATGGGGGAAGACAAAATTCACAACCTTGATAACACTATTTGTGGAAATATAACATTCTATAATCACTAGTTTATAATACTTATTTGAATTTAAAATGGACATAGAGTTGGGTCTCAATATAGAGCTCATTGCTGTTGAAAAATTAACAAGAATAATTTGAAATATATGTACAAGGATGCTATTGAAACAGACTTTATAAGAGCAAGCATTGCAAAATAATCTAAAGGCTGATAGATGAAATCATGATAGTAGGCAACTGCATTTGTGGTATTTTAAGTATAAAAAGTGAATTAAGTGCAGAGAAACTGATTTTGTATACGAAACAAATGAGTTGTGACCCATCGAACTCCAAATCCAAATTTGTTTAACCTTGACTGGTTAATCAGCTTGAAAACAACTTACACCAGTGCCTTAAAATCAGGAAATAGTTTAAGACGTTCACTTCTTTCAGTCACATCTGTGTTTTATATGATGATTTTAAACTTAAAGTGCCATAAATAAGGGGATGAATTTCCATTGATGGAATGGCATGGACAAGAGTGTGTTCTCGGACTCGCACCCAAATTTCAGGGTTTTATGAACTCCAAGGCCCACCTCAGAATGGGATCCCCAAATATTTCAAGTTTTAGTGTTCCATGTAGCACACCCAAGCAGAAATCAGCCCAGTGAAGGCAGCACCCAAAAATGCATGCCATCAACCCTGTCTTGCCCTTTGAGGCACCAAAATCTGGTCAGCAATAGGTAGAGTCCACTCAGTACAATATTTCTCTAAAGAAATACCCGAAGAGGGAGTTTCGGCCAAGATGGAGGCATAGGTAGAAACCCTTTGCTTCCTCGCACAACCAAAAGGAGGATAACAACCAATCTAAAATTAATAAACAACCATAAGTGCCAGAAAATCAAACTGCATGGAACTCCAACAACCAAAGAATTAAAGAAACAGTCAACCAGACCAACCAGAGTGGTGTGCTGAGACAAAGAAACATGGCCCAAATGAAAGAACAGAGCAAAACTTCAGAAAGAGTGCAAAGCGATGAAGAGATACTCAACCTACCAGATGCAGAGTTCAAAACATTGGTAATCAGGTTGCTCACAGAAATGACTGAGTATGGTTGCAAAATAAAGGAAGAAGTGAAGGCTATGAAAAGTGAAATAAAGAAAAATATACAGGGAACTAACAGTGAAGTGAAGGAAACCAGAACTCAAATCAACGATTTGGAGCAGAAGGAAGAAATAAACATTCAACCAGAACAGAATGAAGAAACAAGAATTCAAAAAAATGAGGAGAGGCTTAGGAACCTCTAGGACAACTTTAAACTTTCCAACATCCAAATCATAGGGGTTCCAGAAGGAGAAGAGGAAGAGCAGGAAATTGAAAACTTACTTGAACAAATAATGAAGGAGAACTTCCTTAATCTGGCAAAGGAAATAGATTTCCAGGAAGTCCAGGAAGCTCAGAGTCCCAAAGAAGTTGAACCCAAGGAAGCACACACCAAGACACACCATAATTACATTACCTTATGCAAAGATAAGGAGAGAATCTTAAAAGTAGCAAGAGAAAAGGACACAATTACCTACAAAGGAGTGCCCATAAGACTATGAGCTGATTTCTCTAAAGAAACCTTGCAGGCAAGAAGGGGCTAGAAAGAAGTATTCCAAGTCATGAAAGGCAAAGACCTACATCCAAGATTACTCTAGCCAGCAAAGCAATCATTTAGAATGGAAGGGCAGATAAAGTGCTTTCCAGATAAGGTAAAGTTCAAGGAGTTCATCATGACCAAGCCCTTATTATATGAAATGTTAAAGGGAGTTATCTAAGAAATTGAAGATCAAAAATACAAACAGTAAAATGACAACAAACTCACAACTGTCAACACATGAACCGAAAGAAAGAAAGAAAGAGAAAGAAAGAAAGAAAGAAAGAAAGAAAGAAAGAAAGAAAGAAAGAAAGAAAGAAAGAAAAACAATGAAAACAAAAACTAAGCAAATAACTAGAGTAGGAACAGAATCAGAGAAACGGATATCACATGGAGGGTTTTCAGTGGTGAGGGGGAGAGGAGGAATAGGGGGGAAGGTATGGGGAATAAGAAGCATAACTGGTAGGCATAAAATAGACAGGGAGAGTTCAAAAATGGTATAGGAAACAGAGAATTCAAAGAACCTATAAGTACAACATATGGGCATGAACTAAGGGGAGAAATGCTGGAGGGTTGGAGGGGTGCAGGGCAGAGAGGAGATAAAGGGGGAAAAATTGGGAAAACTGTACTAGCATAATCAATAAAATATACTTTAAAAAAAGAAATACCCAAAGACATCCTTTGATTTATAACTTTTTGAGGCAATAAAATTATTTGTCTAACATGAGTCAGTATTAGAGAAAGAATAACAATTTTACTATATTGATAAACACTTAATTGCACAAAGTGATTACAGAGCAGCAAAGTTCTGATAGATACTTTCAGTTCTGCACAAATAAAATTTTAAACTCCAAGGAAGACCCAGGTTTTGTGGAGCCATCTTTGGAAAAAATGTATTTCACATGCAGTAGATAGCTATTATTAAAAACAAAGCAAAACAAAACAAAGCAAAACATAAAATAACAAGTGTCAGCATGATGTGAAAAAATTGGAACACTTGTGCATTGCTTATGGGAATATAAAGAAAACATGAGAGCAGTTGCAATTTGCCCCAAGGGAGATGGCAATTTGGAATATGTGTGAATTTCCCAATATTTTCCTTCTCTAGCCAGACATCAACTGGATAAATGTGTGGTGTGGGGTATGTGGAAGCAGGCTGATGGCAAGTCCAACAGTAACAGAAAGTCAATGTGTGAGAGGCCACTCCAGTGTCATGTACATATAGGTCAGAGGTCTGTTCTCATATCCGAGGGGTGGGGGCAATTTTACCTTTTTGTAGTCTTTTGGAGGGCAAGAGGAGTAGATACTTGAGGAGAGGAGAGACAGGTGGAGGGGTTGGTGCTGCAAATGGTGAGGGGGAAGAGAAGATGAGAATGAGTGGCTTGAGCATTGGGAAGTCAGCAGAATTCTGTCAGCTCTAGGAGGGCACGCAGGGTGGATAAAGTTACCCTTTAGTCAGGAGAGGTGATGGTATTAGCAGAATCCTGATCCTTGGAAGCATTGTGGTGACATTGGACTTAGTCCCATAGGGGCTTAACATGGTAGAGGGTTGAATTACAATCATGGGGGAGAACTTGGAGTTTTGCAGGTATCATAAAGCAGAGCTGAGCTGGGCAGCAAGCAAAATCACTCAAGCCTTGTTTGTCCCACTTTTTAAACAGGACTCAATAGTATAATTGGTCATACAATTTAGTTCATAACTAAAGAGGTAAAACACAGTCCCTGTCCTCAGGGATGTCACAGCCTAGCAGGCAGCCATAGGGGGAGGCATTATTGCCCCACAATTTGTTCAATGACAGACATAGCACAGGCTGCTTAACTGTGGTTCCTTGGACTGCAGGTAGCTGGCGTGGGGCTCTCATGCAGAGATTTCCTTAGACAGGTAGGTACAAGTTAACCAAGTGACATGGTTAGAGAAATGGCAAAGGTAATCCCAGATAGAGCATGCAATGTCCAAGAGCCCAGTTGAGACAAAGAGAATGATTTAGAGAACTGCACATACAATTCCAAGGGACTGTCATGTTCATGCAGCAGGATTATTTATTAATAATGTACCCAGTACACGGGCAATTGCTGTTCAGCTGCTTTGCATTTTCCCAAGATCAAAGGTAACATCAGAGGTGGATAAGCTGGAGCCAAAACTCTTTTTTAAAGATTTTATTTATCTATTTTTAGAGAGAGGGGGAGGGTGGAAGAAAGACAAAGAGAGAAACATCAATGTGTGGTTGCCTCTCACATGCCCTCCATTGGGGACCTGGCCCACAACCCAGGCATGTGCCCTGACTGGGAATTGAACTGATGACCCTTTGGTTCACAGGCCAGCACTCAATCTACTGAGCCACACCAGCCAGGCCCAGGTCCAAAACTTCTGATTCCATGAATTACACATTCTTCCTTATCTTTCCTCCATCCACGAATAATAAAGAAGGAATTCTTGAGTTAGATAGAGAGTTGGATAAGATGACCTGTAAGCTTTGTTGTTGTGTTCCATGCATAACATCACAATACTGCCTTGATTTCACAAATAATGCTTTGATGGCTCCTGACACTCTTGGATGGTGTATTCTTGACACCTGTCTGGAGGCACTTTAAAGATGGGAATTGAATATCAACTTCAAACATGTACAGGAATGTTTTAATATCCTGTTCTTACGTCAATGCCAGGACCAGCCTGGCTGAAGGTCACTGGAGAGGATATGTAGCTGGGTTGAAAAAATCTGAGCTGGGCAATATTTGAAAGCATAGACAGCTACTCTACTCAGGGGTGATGGCCATGCACTGACTGTATTTGAGGCAGACACTCAAAAAAAAGGGAAAGGGTCCAAGACAAGGACAGTGGGCATTAGCAGTGGGGTGAAAATATAGTTCCAAATCTACTTAACTCATTAACACACTGAAATCTCCTTTGCAATACATTAGGTTACTGATCAGCTTATCACCAAAAGTGAAAAAGAAAATTCTGAATCGTTCCAATGATTTTATCCATACTTTTTAAATATATTTTATTGATTATGCTATTACAGTTGTCCCATCTACCCCCTCCCCTCCACCTGCACACCACTTCCCCCCTACACACCCCCTCTTTAGCTCATATCCATGGGTCATTTATATGAGTTCTTTGCCTTCTACATTTCCTATACTATTCTTAACCTCCCCCTGTCTATCTTCTACCTACCATTTATGCTTCCTATTTCCTGTACCTTTTCCCCCTCTCTTCCCACCCACTCCCCTGATAATAACCCTTCATGTGATCTCCATTTCTGTGATTCTGTTTCTGTTCTAGTTGTTTGTTTTGGTTTTGTTTTTGGTTCAGTTGTTAATAACTGTGAGTTTGTTGTCATTGTACTGTTCCTATTTTTATCTTCTTTTTCTTAGATAAATCCCTTTAACATTTCATATAATAAGGGCTTGGTGATGACTAACTCCTTGATCTTGACCTTATCTGGGAAGCACTTTATCTGCCCTTCCATTCTAAATGGTAGCTTTGCTGGCCAGAGTAATCTTGGATATAGGTCCTTGCCTTTCATGACTTGGAATACTTCTTGCCAGCCCCTTCTTGCCTGTAAGGTTTCTTTTGAGAAATCAGCTGACAGTCTTATGGGCACTCCTTTGTAGGTTACTGTCTCCTTTTCTCTTGCTGCTTTTAAGATTCTCTCTTTATCTTTCATCTTGGGTAATGTAATTATGATGTGCCTTGGTGTGTTCCTC
>VMDR010013421.1:0-14958 GCA_007922815.1 Macrotus californicus | reverse complement strand
TCTTGGAAGTCTATTTCCTTTGCCAGATTAGGGAAGCTCTCCTTCATTATTTGTTCAAATAAATTTTCAATTTCTTTCTCTTCCTCTTCTCCTTCTTGCACCCCTATGATTCGGATATTGGAACGTTTAAAGACATCCTGGAGGTTCCTAAGCCTCTCCTCATTTTTTTGAATTCTTGTTTCTTCATTGTGTTCTGGTTGAATGTTTCTTTCTTTCTTCTGGTCCACACCATTGATTTGAGTCCTGTTTTTTTTCGCATCCCTGTCGGTTCTCTGTACATTTTCCTTCATTTCCCTTATTGTATCCTTCATTTGTTTATCTAATTTGTGACCAAATTCAACCAAGTCTGTGAGCATCCTGATTACCAGTGTTTTGAACTGTGCATCTGATAGGTTGGCTATCTCTTCGTTGCTTAGTTGTATTTTTTCTGGAGCTTTGATCTGTTCTTTCATGTGGGCCATTTTTGTTGTCTTGGCATGCCTGTTACATAGTAAGGGGCAGAGCCTTAGTTGTTCACCAGGACAAGGCAACCCACGTCGCTGCCTTGTGACTCTTTGTGTGGGGGAGGGGTCCAAGAGGAAACAGTGCTGCTTGCTCTGCCCTTTGCCGGTTTTCAGTGACTTTTCTCACTACCCACAGTCCAATTGGGCCCCTCTGGTGCTGATTTCCGAATGGGTGGGCTTGTGCACGCTCTGGGACCCTGTGGGTCTCTCTGATGAGCTCTCCTGTGAGTCCTGGAGTTTTTCCTGCTGCCGCTGCCTCCATCCCCACAGGAGCTTCCAATCAGAGGCTTTGAAGCTTTATTTCCCCCGAGCTGGAACTCTCGGTCTGTCTCGCTCCCCAGTTGTTCCTCCTGGTTTATCCGCACAAGGGAGTGGGACTCCCGGTCCACAGTCACCCCCTCTCCTGGTCTCCGCACCTTTCCCCGATCTGCTAGCTGCTGCCCCACAGTGCACACAAGTCCTCTCCACCCGGCCCGTCTCACCCGTCCTACTGGTCTGGATGAAAGTTCCTTCTTTAGTTCCTTGGTTGTCAGACTTCCATACAGTTTGATTTTCTGTCAGTTCTGGTTGTTTTTTGTTTTAAAATTTGTAAGAAAACTCTCCAAAAATAAAGCTATTCTCCATAAATCTTGGAGAAATGGGAGAAGGGCAAGTTGATTACTTAAGTCAGTGAATTTCAACCTTTTTTATCTCATGACACACATACATTGTATTAATTTACTAATTAGTAAAATTCTGTGGCATGCTAAAAAATATATTTTATTTTTTGTCAATCTGACAAAAATATAGGTATAGTTTTGATTCATTCACAGCAGACGGCTATTGTTGTTTTGGTTGTTGTCATTTTTTTATTTGACAATCTAAGGAAAAAGAGGTCAGTGCCCCTGACTAATCAGGTATTGCATGTTTTAAAAATTCTTGTGGCACCCTGGTTAAAAATCGCTGCCCTTAAATCATCATGGCAAAAGCTGCCACGCCTGAAAATGTACAATTAATCAATCTTGCACTTAGATTCAGAGCCATGACTAGCTTTTTGATCCCAGATTTTAATCAGCCATTTGGAACTATCACTCAAAATCCAAGACTCTGAAGCCAGAGTGTAAAAATCCTTGTTGGCAATGATAGCATCTAAGAGGACAACTGACTCCACCTGAAATTTAAGTGTGGCTTCAGGCTTCCTAATGTCCAGTATATGTCATCATCACTGGCTTTCTCTGACTACCTTGTCTTGTGCGAAATGTGATTATATATTTATATAACACTAAGCTTGCTTCTGATAAAAGAGAGACAGGGGAAATAAAGACCAGCCAAATCTATTAGAAGATAAATGATGAACTAAACAATCTAAGGTAAGTATTGTCCTAACAATGTCCCTCTTTTGTGAGTATAATTTTACATTGTTAGTTTATTCACGGCATGTAGATATCATGTTGGCAGGTGTTAATTATTAGGACTCTGCTGTGCAAAAGCAAATCACCTGCCAGAGAGCTGTGTTCCACCTGAACTAGTCACAATGGTGAGCCATTGACAAAGTTCCCAATGTTTCTCAGACTTAGTTTCCTTATCTGTAAAAGTGATTATAAGTACCAACTGCATAGGGTGCTTGTAAGGCTTAAATAAGATTATGCTTTAAAGTACAGAGTGCCTGGAATCCAGAAAAGGAGCATGTTTTGTTGGAAGAGTGGTCTTTGTGTTAGACAAAAGGATGGGTAGGGAGCAGGTATCCAAAGTTATCCAAGCCTGGTCACCTCATATTGTGTGAAACCACAGACTTGTATTGTGAGTGGGTAATGGGCGAGAGGTAGAGATTATGATGTTTCTGAGAGAAACAAGAGTATGAGGCAAGAAGTCTCTCTGGCAGAGGGTTTTTACAAACTAACCAGAGCACAGCTGAGTTATTTTACGTAACAGAGTCCCATGCCTCAGAGAAGAAAGTATTACGATTTTCAGAGTAGGAAGTTTTAAAGTTCACCAGTTGGAAGACAGTTTGGTAGTTTCTTACAAAACTAAGCATACTCTTATCATATGACCCAGCAACCTCTTAAGTTGAAAACTGATGTCCACACAAAAACCTTCATATGGATGTTTATAGCAGTTTTATTCATAGTTGCCAAAACTTGGAAGCAACCAAGATATCCTAGAATAGGTGAATGGATAAATAAACTGTGGTCCATCCAGACAATGGGATATTATTCAGTGCTTAAAAAAAAATAAAAGAGCAATCAAGCCATGAAGGCACATGGAAGAAACTTAAATGCACATGACTAAGTAAAAGAAGCCAATCTAGAAAGGCTTTATACTGTGTAATTCCAACAATGTGATATTCTGGAAAAGGCAAAACTATGGAGACAGTAAAAAGATTGGTGGTTGTCAGGAGTTGGAGAGACAGGAGGGAAACTAGGCAGAGAACTGAGGATTTTCAGGGCAATGAAATTATTCTGTCTGATAGTATAATGATGGATACATGCCATACATTTGTCAAAACCCATAGATTGTACAACATTAAGAGTGAACCCTAATGTAAACTGTGGGTATTGGACGACAAAGATGTGTTAGTGTAGTTTCATGGATTATAACAAATGTTCCCTTTAATGTAGGATGTTGATAGTGGGAGAGACTGTACACATTGGGGCAGAGGGTACATGGGAACTGTCTGTACTTACTGCTCGATTTTGCTATGCACCTAAAACTGCTGTAAAAAATAAAGTCTACTTTTTTACAAACAAGTCAACCTCCGGATCTTAAAATTTTGTTCCTGTTCTTCTCTTAGAAACAAAGTCTAAGCTAATGATGAGTATTTAAAGCCCCAGAGGAAATGTACATCTCATTCTTCACTGTTAGGCTGACATGGTACTTCTTCCCAAATGAGTGAAGTGGTCAACCTCAGAGTGATCCACAACTTGTGAGACCTGCTATGGAAAGTTCAGGCCAAGTGGGATAGACTTGTGTCAATCAGATTATTTCTCTTAGCAATCAGAGTTCAGAAACATGAACTGGAATAATTCTCAGACAGCAACAGAAGCTGGTGGATCAGTCTGAGAGAGAGACCCTGAAAGAGGTAGACCAGAATCTCAAGAAGTTGAACACGGGTGGGGGGAGGAGATGGGACAACTGTAATAGTATAATCAATAAAATATATTAAAAAAAAAAAAAGAAGTTGAACACAAGTGTCAGTGGAGATCACGGGACAGGGAACATGTGTGACTCCTACAGCTGATGGGACAGGTCACATGGTTATCACCCTCCAAATTCCTTTCTTTACAACACAGCTGTCCTGGGGTTCCTGTCCTCAGAGTTTTTCAACTAAGGATTCTGTTGGCCTTATCTCTGTATCTTTATAATTACCTACCATCACTTGAACTATCTGGATGGCGTCTTTATTCTATGAATTCCAAAATACCTACACAACATAGGTGCCATGAAAAAGGAAGAACACACTGTAACATAAAACAAATTCAATCCATGAACTTATCAAGTCATCTCCTCTGCTCAGAAAATGAAGCAGGAAGTGAGCAGGAATTACATGTAGCAATCAAACATGTTTGCCAAGACAGAATTACTATACAATGAAAACCCCCAATAAGAATTTGTCTTCTGGTTTCTAGATAAAGTAAGAAAAATAAAGTCTTGATAAATCTGATTACTTGGGGGTTACCTTTTCCACAAATCTTTGCATTGACCTTAGCTCATCTCTTTTATAGGCTTAAGTATCCTGCTTTTTATTACTTAATGTTGGCATAGTGCTAACAAACAACAGAAAGATAACTAACATATCGCCCTCACTTGTGTTATATCATATTTCTACATCTTTATTTTATGAGTGTAGAGCTTCATTGATAAGAGACAAACTCCTAGTAGAAAATTAATATAGTTGTGCAACTAAAATATGTAGCCTTGACATAGAGCCCTGGCTGCTCTGAGGTGGTCTTTCCTCTCAAGGAGTTTACAATCTAGTGAAGACAGAAAAGGAAAATAAAGTCGATATAATGTGACAACTTGAAAGTTCTAAGAAGCAGGAAGGAGAGAGCAAGTGACATTGAGGTGAGAGAGAAGAGAAATGAGAGAGACCCTAGTTCATCACAGTGTTGCTGAGTTTGGCAGGGGCATGTGGAGTTGTAAGGACAAGGACAGGGAGCAAAATGTTAGCAATATGGTGACAAATTAATGATTATGGACCAAATTGAGACATTCTAAGCACAGAAAACAGCATCTTGAAAAACACTAAAGGAGTGAAAGCACCCTTGGGGACAGGAACTGTCAGTAGTTAGGTTGTGTTATCAGTTGTGTCTGGTCACACTAAAGTCACACTGTGTAATAAGTCATCCTAAATTCAATGACTTACAGTCAGTATTTCATATATTTTATGAATCTGTAGGTAGCTGGGAGGGTGTATGGATCTGCTGCATTCTGCCCATCTAAGCAGGGCTCACACATGTTTCTGGGATCAGCTGGGATCCTCCCGGGGTTGGGGGCTGGCTCACCTATAAGTCCTCCACCAGGGTGACTTGTTTCTGCTCTGTGTGAAAGCTCATCTTCCACCAGACTGACATGTACTTGGTTCTAAGAGGGGCAGGATTCTATGAGAGGGTAGAAGTACATAGGTCTCTTGAAGGAAATACATGAGACCAGCATGCCATCACACTGTCTGAGCAAAGCAAGTCTCCAGGCCAGTACCGATGGAGGGAGTGGGGCAATCCGTGGACACTGCATAGTCACCTAGCAGAGTGTACAGTGTGGGGAATAGGAGCCATGTTCACCATGAGTCTTTGTCTCCAGGAAGGAATGGAAAGGGCATGTCATAGAGTGGTGGGAAGTGAGTTGGGAGGTGTATGATTTCCAGGCCTGGTAAGTGGAGGGAAGAAATGTGAACTGGTAGGTCAAAACAGGCTTGAGGTATTGTAGGCAGAGCCATGCTAGGATCAGTTTCTCATTTTAGGACTATGACACTGGCAGCAGTATGGAGGATTGGAAGAAGGATCATATCTTTTCCTTGTAAACAAATATCTGAAATGAAGCTCTGCATCATTTCCACTTATTTATATCCCACCTCATTCCAAAGAGATGTGATGCTTCAACTCTTCCATAGCTGCTACCAAAAACCCATGTGCATGTGCCTGTGGACTTCTAAAAAGACTATGGTGAAGCCCAAGTGGACTTTTGCCCAAAGGCTGTCTTGGAAGTCTGTCATTGTCTGTCTCAGCTGAGCAGCCAGCACTAAAGGCCCAGGGCCTCTGGCCAAAGAATATTCCTGGAGGTGAAATAAACAGAGGTGAATTTGGCTGCTTGAAGACACATGTCAGCTCTCTATTTAGCACTCTGTTTCCATGGTGGCTGAGAAGAAAGGAAGGTATGGCGGAGGGTGAGTTCAAAAAGAATATCTGCCATTCCAATTATCTTGGGAAATAGCCGCGATCTGCTCAGCAGACTCAGAAATACTGGTAATACTGATTGCCTGTGGGACCAAACTCAAGTATTAAGAAGGTCTACAGATTTAGAAGTAACCATGAAGCCAAAGTAGCTTCTCAGCCTGCTGTTCCCTTGGGGAAATCTGAAAAGGTCTATTTCGCTTTCATGCTTACACTTACGTTTGCAAGCAAAGGAGAAGTGAGGGTGAGGTGTGAGGAGCACTCAGGCTTGCATGGAGGTACATGCCAAGATTCAGTTGGTTTGTGTATAATAAGCAACAGAGAAAAATCGTTTCTTGAGCTCAATGTTAATCCATGCAGTAAATCCTATAGCTTCAGAATTAAGAACATTATTCCCACCATTTGCCTTCACCACTCACATTTATTTAAAGAAGACACATGTGCAGTTCTTGCTGAATACTGGGGCACAGAGATGACCTTTGTTCTTGAGTCCCTCCCAGGTAAACACAATCAGACAAAGGGCCACAGACCTTGCTAAGTGCTAGAACTTAAGTATCAACAAAATGCTATGAGGCCATAGAAAAGAGAGCAATTGTTTTCTCCATATTCCTGCCATTTGCCTCAGAGCTCGTATTCTTGGGACAAAGGGCAAAATTGAACAGCGTTCTTGTTGCACACAGGGACCTCTGTTAGCAGATGATGGGCTATGCTTCCAGCTGGTCCTGGCTTGCAGACTTCCTCCACCCCAAATGGTCCCAGAGCGTTGGCAACACTACATGGTGCGTGTAGACAGTTTATGAAACTGGAGGGCAATGGAGTTTGGGGCTTGTGCCGCCTGCTACCACTCAGCCAAAAAGAAGAGACAGGGATTGGATTATAATTGTGAAACAGGATAGTAAGAAGCTAGAAAAATTCCTTGGCAAGTGGAATAGGGAAACTGAGACAGATAGGTGAACACAATGGCCAAGCAATTTACAGTCAGATACAAAAGGTCACCTTCCTAGAAATAACATCTAGGCTTCAGTTGTATTTCAGCTTTAGGCCCAGAAAAGCCCAGGTGGGTCACACCAGAACAAACTGTAATAACTAAAGACCCCTTGCTCTGCCACTGACTAATCAGAGGAGACCAGAACCCTGAAAGGATACACCTGGAGAACTGATACATATTCTGAAATCCTCCCCTGAGACCTCCTCTAAGATTCTTGTTTGCAATAAAGAGATAAAAGCCTCAAGACAAAGGACCCAGCACAGAAGCCCTTCCTCCGGGGAGCAGCCAGTGCCATCTTCCTTTTCCTTCTCCTCCTGTTCCCTACTTCTTTCTTCACAGGCACATGACTTCTAAACTCTAAGGCAATGGGAAGCTGGCAGCTTGTCTCAGGCTAATTCCCTGAACCTGTCCCTGAGGCCTCATTTCTCTGACTTCCCAGTGAGCTATGGCAGCCCAGTCTAGGCTCTCCTGTTGCTTCTGTGCTAAACCTTTCTTGCCACCCTCAGCAGGCCTGTTCTCTCACCTGAGAACATACTAATAAAACTCTTACTTGAAAGATTAAAGCCTGTGCCATTTACCATTGTGGCACCATTTACCAAGCAGGCATATGACCTTGATAACATGACTACCATTTTACTCTTCTGAGCTTATGTCCCAGAACTGGTAATTAATGGAAAGCAAGAACAGAACGTGAGTAATAGCTCCACACAGATTTAGGCAGAAGATAACATTAGAACAAACTGCAGCTTATGCAAAATCACCAGAGACCTCCTGTGTTGCAACGTCCCCAACAGCCCAGGGGCCATACAACAAACCTCCCCTCACCCTTTTTTAATTCAATTATAATCCAATAAATGCTCAGAGTCCCCACCCTTCAGTGCTGGCATATCTCTCCACACCATGCCCCTTTCCATAGCAATAAACTTTGCCCTCTGCATTTTCTTCTCGTTGTGGATTCATTCACAGCCCATGTTGCTGACCACCCTGATATTTTGGTGGCCCATACCAGGACATTGTTTATTTCTCTTTCTCCTCTGCCTCTTGAGACTTCAACTAGGGGAATAGTGGGCAGTGGAAGCTCAACTCAGGATAACCCCTAACTCTCTGCGAGTTTTGGAGAGAGGATTCTAATCTTCTTCTGTCTCTCTGGACTCTGTAGACAGCCTCCTCCTCACCCTCTACACAGCCTGTGATCGGTAAGTCTCTGAGTATCAGGATGAAAACATTAGTTTTGTTGAAAGTGATAGTTTAGCCTCCCGTCTTGTTTTCATAAACAACAGTAATGGGTTGTCTTGCGGCCATTCAAGGCCAGGAAGGTTCACATGGGATTCAGGCAGACCAAAGAAAATTTACAGAGCCTTTGGGATATCTGAGATGCCTTTGTTCCAGGTGGGGTGATCCTCTCTCACCACAAATCAAAAGTCATATCGCAGGACATCCTGACTCCCTTACATACTAAATGCACACAAAGCCTTCAGGGTGCCAAACTATTATATAACAGAGCTTGATTCTGTGCATGAGAGCCCACACTCAAGGTTATATGGACACTGCTAAGTCATAGTTGCCCAGACATCCAGATGAGGGAGACTGATCGACTCCATTTTCCCTACATGGGTCTCTCACTTTCCCAAGGTTTCATCTGTGATGGATGCCTCAGACTATCACCCTGCTGGGTTTTGTCTGCTCTCAGTTTCAGGAACAACTTGGCTCTTAGACAGATCTTCATGGTTGGTCTGCCTTCAGGTTCAGAGATGCTCAACTCTGGTGGCATATCTCTAGGTCATTTGATTTGGGGACACCCTCTTTAAACTCCCCCCATTTGTTCTCATCCTTGAGATATCCTTCCCCTTTACCATGGGCAGTACTCAATAGACCCCACCCAAAGACTCCCCATTGGGATATCTACTTATTACTGAACAGCAAATGGGGTCCTGCTGTCTGCCGCCACCTTCTAGGCAAAATTCTGGAGACAAAGATTTGGTGATAAAGGAAAGGAGTCTTTATTCAAAAGCTACACAATTTTGGAATAACAGCTTTCCACATATATTAGTCTCTTAAGCCTATCAATTAAGGCTAAAATCTTTAACTCCTTAGTTCCCATATCATTGCCCATTAGTTTTTAGTTCTTATTTCTATAGGATTAGTTTACAAACTAATACAACACAAGATACAAAAGCAAAACAATTTTGGAAGAATGACAGGCTTCTATCTCAGAGCCTGTCCTCTTTAGAATACCCAGAGAAGAATAACCCTGTCACCCTCTGCCAGCTCAGCTGTATTGTAATAGGGTGTAGGCTGGGAAGCCCCAGAGACACCCAAAGGGGGGATTTGTAATGGGATCCGGAACTTGGTGTGTCCAGGAATATAGCATAACTCCCATAGGCCTGGCTGGGGAATGGGAGACATGGAGCAGGGCAATTGAGTTGTTTTGTATATCAGTAACAGCAGACCAGTCTTCCAGCCTGAATGTAGCCAGAAGGTATGCATGACTTAAACCTATGGTATAACTGGAAGGCAGTTCCCCTGGTTACAGCACCTGCATGAGAGTTTGCAGATGGTTTGCTCCATGCCACAGGGCCACGTCTGCCCAGACTAACTATGGCAGACAAAAAAGGCAGAAAAATTTAGGAGCGCTGGCAGATATAGACAGTTGTGGAAGAAGTCAGAAATGTGGTTACATACGAGGTTCCAGGCTGGGATTTAAACTATAGATGGGCCGCCACAAGGAACAGGAGACAACAGGAGACAATGACAGAGAGGGCAATGTAGACCATGCACAAAGGAAAGGGGTGAAAGGACTCTTGCTGGTGGGCTATGAGGAGGGGCCATGTAGTTTTGGATTAAGAACTAGAGATTGTGGCCATATGGCTGATGATGCTGCGGAGTATGGAAGACCTGCCCAGCTAAGCAAGGATTACTGGGAGGGACTGGGAGTCTAGCCGAGCTACAGACTACTATTTATTTTCCTGAGACATGGTACCCCTGAGACATGGTAGTCCCAGGGGAGGGGGATTTGTTTCAGTAACAGTAGCTGGATCCCCCACAATTTTGTTCTGTAACACTATCCTAGGCTATGTCTGGAGTTTCTTCTCCCATCCAAAATACCATCCTTTGGGAAACACAAGCAGCTGCAACATGATCACCCAGGCATCCTCGAGGAAGAGAGCCTGAGAGCCAGTCTCTGTCCTCCTTTTATCTTAAGTCTTCTGGCCCATAATTCCCCATGCTCTAGAGGCATTCAGCTTCTCAGCCAATCACGTTCTAGGCTCAGATAACCTCCTCCTACAGCCCCTCGGTATGCCTCCCCAGTGATCTGATCAGATCTCTATTAGACTTAAGAGCTTGAAGGCTCTGGGACCTCAAGCCCAAGTGCTTGATTTTCTATTGCAACATGGCTTGACCTCAATAAAAACTGGGTGACCAGGATGTCTGGCCCATAAACAGATCTCTTAACTATAATACTATCCTCCAACTTGACCTGTACTGTCACCCTCAATTACCTACTTAGATTTAGTTCTTGAGAGGAGAAGATAAGATTTTAACCTTCAGCAGGGATTCCAGGCCTCTTTCTCCTATATCTTTTCATTCATATTTGCCTCACTTGTAAGTTTTTTCCCCTTCTTTCTCTGACCCTTCTATTTACATCTCTATCACCACCACCACCACCACCCTCTTGTCTATCTTGCTACAAAGTAATTGCTGTATTTATTTTCTAGCTGAGCTTCACTCTCATCCTTGGGCCATGCTCTTTTAATCAATATTACCCAGCAGGGTGTGACACTACTCTTTACCTGCCTAACCCAAGTCCCGTATTCAACTACAGTTTCAAATTAGGCTTGGCTCCCCTGTGCCCAAGTTAAGTAAAAACAAGGTACAAAGATGGAGAAAATTTTACCCCTCTCCCACTGGGCTGCATCCTGAGCTGTAAAACACTCTAAATTCTCCTCCTGGAGACCTGGGAGCTACAAAATCCTGGAAACAATAGGGCTTGCCTCTGAAGGCAGATAAAAAAAGTGGCATTTGAGAACTCAAACTGCTTCTCCTTCCCTTCTCCTGACTCTTTAACACCCTCTCCATCTCTTCTCACTGCTTCTCCTTCTCAGACCTCTCTCCTGCCTGACCTTCAGATTGGGTTTCTGTAGGTCAGGCTCTTCCCTCAGTAGCCCCCTAAACCAACGACCCAACTCCCTATCTGTGAGGTTGCTGGATTGGAGGGCATTATTCCGGTCCAGGCTCCATTTTCAATGTCAGACCTCTCCCAACTGAGATCAGACTTGGCAGTTTTTTGCAAATTCAGCTACATTTACAAAGGAATTTGATTGTCCCATTCTTTCATATGACATCATTGTGATCATTTTGTGACTGCCAACTCAGACTTCTTAATCCCTTCACTTTACTCACCTAATCCCTCCCTTTTTCTATCACCCTCCCTCAGAGTAAGCTTCTGTAGAAATCATAGAGACAGTTATCTAATGTCTGTTTTTAAATCAGAACCTGTTTTCTTCCAACTAGGAAATGTTATGGGGCAACATATATTTTTACCAATCAAACCTGTCCTAATTTACCTGGTAGGATGAAATGTATTTAGAACTAAATGACCAGATACTTGAACAAATGGGAAAATAATTTTAAAGGAACTCCCAAGGGAAAACTTATCTTGAGACAGACTGAATTTTTACTAACCATCTTTTCTTCATTATCAACTCCCATGAGAGCCTCAGGAACAGTCTGCTTAACAGGGTACCTGCTCCATTCAGAATGGCCCAAAACCTTCCAGAGACTTACAGGGATGCTTCTAACTCTTGGCTTGCTACATATCTGTCTCTCTGTAGATGCAGAACTAGTCCATGGTGGCTGAAGAATCCCCTTTGCCTGAAGAGTCCCCTTTTGGGGTACATACTCATCATTTGGGAGGAATTTAACCCTGAGTCCCTCAAGGAAGAGGCCACTCTACTTTTGTAACATGGCCTAATTCCAATATAAAGTGGGCAGTGGGGAGGTTTGGCCAGTCAGTGATACCATTAATTTTAATGCTATCTTACACTGGACCTGTTTTAGTATTTCCATGAGAGATGGACAGAGGTTCCATATATTTAGGCCTTTATGGCTCTCAGAGATGACCCTAAGCTAAATGCTGTCAGTAAACTGGAAATGTGTACCCAGGTGGAAAAATATTTCAAATATGGATAAATGGATTTGTCAGTCTTTTACAAACATCTGAGTGGCTACCCACTTGTTGAGGTATTATGAATAAAGTCTGTCTTTGTTTTATGAATAAAGTCTTTACAAGGCCAGAGGTGTGGCTGCAGAACATGAAAGCCCACCAAATTCTTTTACCTTTCCAAAACCTACTCTATTTACCTTAAAAAACTTATGGATAATTGGATGTATGAAATCAAAGTCCTTTTAGGAGAAGCTTGCTTTTCTTTCCCCATGTTTTTGAAATGCAAATACCTGGCCTTTTCACTTGTCTGGGCCACATTTTAAAATACAAATTTTAGGGAGATAATTCTTATCAGAAGGGGGAAAACCTTAGCTATATCTGAGCAAATCAATTTAATTTAAGTTTACCTGCTTTTGGTTTTATATTACAAAGAGGCTGCAAAGTGTTCAAGCTAAGAGTGAAGCTGATGATAAATGTCTTATGCTTTGTTGAAAGTGTGTTTCTTGAAAGTGAAAATGTGTTTGCCAAAAGAGGAACCTACATTTCCGAAGGTGACCTTTTATGAAATAAGTTCATAAAAGTCAACCTAGGGAATGCTGATTGCTTACTTTTTCTCATTGCAAATTGAGAATTCTAAAGGTTAAAAGTTCAAATTAAGTTGAAAATAAGTATGGTTTTAATAATAGAAGGCATAAGACATGGAGATGCAATTTTGAAGGACAGGGATTGAAAGTGAGTTATTCTAAAGACAGTTATTTCTAAAGAGATAAGAAAATTTGTGAAAGCTGCAGAAAGGTTTGTGAAGTTTGTAGAAGTTTGCAAAAGTTTTAAATTTGTAATTCAAATTATGTGTATAGTTTTTATGTGCTTAGTCTTCATGTGATATGTTTGTGTATTACATGTGGTGTGTTTTCTGCCTCCAGATGGTATAAATAGGGTTTAATATTTATTGGCCTAAAGATATTAAATACTTATATAAACTCAGCAGGATGCTATGTTCTGGACAAGATATTTGATATTAAAACCAGTTTTAAATTGATTAATGTCTTTTAGTGCTATTACCAAAAAATTTGTTGTTTTACAAGAAGTTTATGTTATAATCTTTTGGTTAAGTACATCTGACAACCTTCCCAAAGTTTAAATTTTAAAAACTGAGAAATGATTTTGATTATCCCAATGGGCCCCTGGAATATCTCAAGGATTTGTTCTCTCTCCTTATAAAAGAAAAGTTTATGAACTAATTAGCCCTATTTAATTTGATCAAAATTACACAGGAAGTTTGCCAAACAGAATAATAACTATATTCTATTTGTATACATTATTTTATCAAAATAGATGTTCTAGAAATTTCAACCTGCCCCAGGAAGGAACTTGCAAAGACTCAAAATCAAGTTCAAACAGTAAGTTCTAAGGGATAGCAAGTATCCTCTCAATGACACTGGACAAGCCAAGAGTAATGGTTCCCTCTGGGGACATCAAGCAGTGGTACTCTGGGTATTTGTAACCCAGATTATAATGCATATTGGGAATTTATGAACTATTTCCAATGCTCAATGCACACTTCTGATAAGTCCTGTATAGCATTTTAAAACCTTACATATTGTTTGGTCTTTATATATATTGCGATTGTGTGTTAAATCTAAAAATAAGAGCTTTATATTATTCTTTTACATTATTGCATAGTAATTTTTACTTACCAAGAAGTTATCTTGAAATATTATATCTTACAAAGAAGCACAGTTCTTTATCAATTATATTTCTTTTTTAGATGATGGTTTCCTTTTTTGTTTGCTTACTTAAGATTTTATTTATTTTATTTTTAGAGAGAGGGGAAGGGAAGGAGAAAGAGAGGGAGAAAAACATCATTGTGTGGTTGCCTCTTTTACACCCCCTTCTAGGGACCTGGCCCACAAATGAGGCATGTGCCCTGACTAGGAATTGAACCGGTGACCCTTTGGTTCACAGGCCAGCACTCAATCCACTGAGTCACACCAGTCAGGGCTATCAATTATATTTCAATTCAATCTACAACTGATAAAGAGAGACCTGATCAAATCTCTGGGGATGAGTAGAGAGGGGTCATAGGATGAGGTTGCCCAAGGCCATGGTAAACAGTCTAGGGCAGGAATGGCTGAGGAGCTAAATGCCTCCAGAGTACATAGAATTATGGGCTAGAAGATTTGAAATAAAAGAAGGGCTCTCAGGCTGGCTCTCTGACTCTCTGGCTCCCTCTTCTTCCTTGAAGATGCCTGGGTGTTTATGCTGCAGCTCTCTGTGTTTCTCAAAGGACGGTGTTTTGGATGGGAAGGAACTGCAGGCACAGCCTAAGATTGTGCTGGCCTGGTAGAGGATGGCAGGGTTATTCCTCTTCCGGTGTTCTAGAGGGGATGAGCTCTGAGGCAGAAGCCTGCCATTCTTCCAAAATTGTGTAGCTTTTGTATCTTATGTTGTTTTAGTTTGTAAACCAACCCTATAGAAATAAAATAAAAATTAGCAGGGAAAATGGTAGAACTCAGGTGTTAAAGAGTTTAGCCAAACTATCAGGGTTAAGTGACTAAAACTGTAACTAAAGAGTTAAAGATTTTGCCTTAATTGATAAGCTGAAGTGATTAATGCATGTGGGAAAACTTACTCCAAAATCAGGAAGTTTTTTAACAAGGACTCATTTCCTTTATCACCAGAATTTCTTGCCTAGAGGGTGGTGGCAGGCAGCAGGACCCCACTTTTGTTTAGTAAAACAACCTATCATTTTAAATTTTGTTATTTCTAAACACTCACGGTTTTACTCTAATGCATTTGAAAATGTACCTTTGGATGGGTTCATGAAAAGGACTCTGACTTTAAATTACAGGTATCTAAGTAGGCCATATCTTTGAAGTAAAAATTTATAGAACCCTAAGGAATAACTGGATTCATGGCAATACTGGCAAATAGTCA
>VMDR010013420.1:0-25018 GCA_007922815.1 Macrotus californicus | reverse complement strand
TAAGATCACCGGGCCAAAAGCATCCAATAACACTTATGATGGTCATAATAGTTTATGTGCCTGTAACCTCTGAGTGCTAGTCAACTCCACAGGGCCTTCTCAACATCATGCAGCATTATTATTATTTTTGTTCCTAGATTTTTTATTTTATTATTTGTTTTTATAATTGAGTCCTATAATAGATGCCCAATGTAGCTTTCTGTTTTAATTTCAGTTATTTTCTCTTGAGTAAGGTTGAACATTGTTAGGTCTTTCATTTGTTTTGATAACGGGTAATTTATAAGGTTTTCTTTATTTTATTTTTTAATTACAGTTTATACTAAATGTTATTTTGTATTAGTGTCAGGTGGACAGCATAGTGGTTAGACATTCACATATTTTACAAAGTGATCCCTTTGAAATTTTAAGCACCCACCTGGTACCACACATAGTTATTACAATATGATTGACTATGTTCCCTAAGCTTTGCTTTACATCCCTGTTTATGTCTGCTTGCTAGCTGTAAATCCTTCTTTCTGCAAAGTTTTTAAATGTAATTTATTCCTTCTCTTTTGGGCTAGTTTAAAAAATATTTATAGGAGAAAATTCTATTTATCTCATATCTTCAGGGCATTTTAAATTGTTTATGCAAGGGACTCACCTTGTTATTCCAATGTCAAGTTTTCACTAGATACTTAATAAATGATCGTTCAATTTTATATCTGCCTGAAAAAATAATGTAAAATTATGGAATTAAACTGCAGAGCACTGGCTTTTAAAGAAATAGAAATTATATCTACTTCTGTATTGTAAAAACTAGGTATTAAATGTCAAATAGGAGAAGTGAACGTTTCATAGGGAAATTCTATTAAATGCGATTTTCTGGAGAAGTTATTTAAGTTAGAATGTTGTGATAGAGTTTTTATCCCTACACACTCCTTCATAGGGCCCACTTTTCTAGGACTTTCAGAGTTGGTATTAAGGCCGTTACAGATAGACAGACAGAGAGATGTCAGAGACTGATAAATGTCACAGATGTATACAATACACAGATAGATTTTGTTTTCTCAGCCTTCCAGTGTGGAGCACCCTCCCTGCAGCACAGGACTTCTGAGCCTACAGTCTACTTCCTGGACAAGACTTGCAAGACTCTGGCCTTTGTAGGTCATTGATACTGGGGGGTCAAGGATGTGATTGCAGTGAGGTTCAGGCCCTACTGCTCTACGGTTACTGCCCGCCCCTGGGGGAGGGGGGGAGGGGGGTGTTACAGAGCAGGCCTTTCGTGAGCTCTGGGAGTCGCTTTCTTACCTGGCACACAACTGCACCCCACTTCCCTTTCATCTATAGGTATATGTGCTCTTCTAAGTGACAGCTGTGTTGAATCCCCTAGCAGACAGACATTTAAAAATTAATTGGCACTGACATGTCTTTAAGAAATGTAAATTTGAGAAGTCAGATAAGCTTGTCATTAAAGAAAAAAAAAGCCTTCCATCGAATATCAAACATGTGTCATCATCCACCTGCTATATATTTACCTCTCTTCCTTCCAGTACTGTGTAAGACAGGTTTCATTATCCCAGTTTTATAGATAAGAAAACGGGGGGCAATTCTCAAGGGAAAGATGTTTTCCACTGAGCTTGCAGTGCCAGAGCTTGGAATGAAATCCAAGTCTCCCAGCTCCAAAGTCTGTGTTCTTGGTACCTGAGCATACCATCGCTCGGTGCACACCCGTGGGCAGAAATTGTGCACTACTCCTCTGCTTACCTGTAGCATTTGGTACGGTGCTTGGCACCTAGTAGGTGCCCAGTAAGCATGTGTTAGTTCCACAGACTCAAGAGTAGACTGAACTGTCCTTTAGGAAGAGCCAGTGTTGCACTAGATTCTGTCTTACTGTTTTGTAATCAAGAGAACTAGGGAAAGAGGGAGGGAAGGGATCAATAAGAGAGGGGACTAGTGGGAGTACAAGTTGCTCCTGAGGACCGGGGTGATGTGTTTGCTGGCCGCCCGCCCTTCCCTCCCCATAAGCGGGCAGATGGCATGGACCCCATTAGGTGCCACTTGGATTGGAGCAGCCTTTCTCTCCCCGGAGCCCTCCCTTCCTTTGTACTCTGAGCTGTTTTCTGCTCCATTTCCTCTCCAAGCCTTCAGATCACCCTCAGAGCTCTCTGCCATCTTCCACATCATCCTAGCTGGAATAAAATATAACTGTGTCTACAAAATACAGAAATCAAAGCTCCCCTTGGGGATTTTTTCCCATATCACCTGTCGAATTGAAAACCGGTGTGTCCTTGAAAAGATATGTATTTCAAGCCGCAGGGGTGCTAATTTGCAAGGCCCATTACTCAAATAAAACATTAAAACAGTCTTGGATAAGCCAACGCTCTCGGCCTGGTTCCACTTCAGTACCAACATCACCAACTATAGGTTTCCTGTCAAGCTTCAGAGCCCAAAGTCAAGATTTATCAATTGATATTTTGACTTTAACTTTTACACTTTCATTATGTCACTGCATTGTGAGCAGATCCGCAGCTCTCTAGTTCTTTGCAGGCTTCTTACCCTTGTCCTTGAAGCTAATGTAGAAGAAGATGGGGTTTTGAAACATCTTCCCGGGTCTTTAGTGTGAAAGCTGCTGTGTGGCTGGTACATTATTATCCCATAGACTTATTTCAGGCAGGTGTGTCCGCCCTGGTGGAAAGCTTGGCAACGCTTTTAACTCTGATTTTTAAAAAGATTAGGAATGTCTTCATTAGAGATTCCTTAATGTCTTCAGAATGAAACAGAAAAAACTAAAACATAAAAAAGAAGCAATCACCATTAATCATACCAGCTAGATATTGCTGGATAACCTTTCCATCTCGTATTGCACTTTTATAGGGTCTAGATTATTCTGTATCTATGCTTTTATGCTATAACTTAAATGTTCACATATAATTCATCGTTTTTATAAACATTTTTATATGTCTCTATAATACTCTGTTCTCAAGGTATAACTTAAGTGAATCTAACCAGTGTCCTATTACTGCTTACTTAGGTTGTTTCCATTGCAGTAAATAACACTTTAATGATAATTTTTTTCTATGAGACCTTTGCAGGGGAAAAAGGAGAGGGGATTATTTGCTCAAGATATCTTCCCTGCTGTGGAATTACTGGGTCAACAGACAGGAATGTTTCTGTCGCTGTTGCCAAACAGCTTTCCACAAGTGGAACACATAAACAGAATGACACCTGGACAGCTTCCTTTCCTTGCCTGGTATTCATATTGGTAACTTATAGATTCAGCTGTTGACCCTGAAAGCGACAAGAAATGAGATGGAAACCAGCTTTGTGGCCAATTCCAGATTTCTGGCTGAGTCCCTCTTGGGTCTGCAGTCTGAGGTTTGAGTGTGTCAGAGAACATAGCTTTGCACTAGGATAGGCAATTTGGAGCAGTCGTTTTCCCTCTGGGTTTTAAGTTTTCTATATTAATGTGACATTATTTTTATAATTTTAAGTATTTGTAAAAAAATGCTGCATTTGAGGTTTCAGAAAAGCAATATCTATTTCTAATGATAAAACATGTTTATTTTGTAAAGTTTTTAGAGTTTCTTATTGCATATTGGTAGAAGGAGAGTAAAGATATTTGCCTTATTGATAAACGAGGTGATTTCTTACCAATCCCTTCCTGGAAATGGGAAAAGGTAATTGTAATTTAGAGTAATTACCGCAGAGTATTGCACCTGTAGAATTAGAGGCCATTATCCCGGAATCTTGGATGGGTTCATTAATGAATCGGCAAATAAAGCACATGATGAATTACGACGCACGGTGTCATTATAATTTTATGATAAAGCATCTTGTTCTGGGTGACATTACATTTTCAAAGTGAAATAATGACTGCTCTCTCAAAATCTTAAAGGAACTCCCAAACTCTTTCACTCGTTCCAATAGAAAACAAAGGGAACAGGAATATAGGAAAGGAAGGAGGGAAACACACACACACACACACACACACACACACACACACACACACACACCCCTTTTTAAATGAGAACAGACTGGCGTGTGAAAAGCAGCAGCGGACCCAGCCCTGGGAGGCAGAGGCAGCCTTGTTTCACAGCTACACTTTTAGAGAGAGATGAGTATCAGCTATCCCAGTAATGAAGAGAGATGTGCTTTAAACTGATTTGAGCTAGTAGGATTTAATTTCATTGTGTGTGTGTGTGTGTGTGTGTGTGTGTGTGTGTGGTAAACTTCATGTTATTTCCCTTCTCATTCCCTGACTGCCAGGCCGCCCAGTGCCAGAGCTCACATCAGAACTGGGAACCCTGCAAGAAGCAGGAGCTGAAATTGCTTTTTGGTGGGCCCGATTTCATGCTGAGCAGGAAGCAGCAGCTCAGAGATGAATTGTAAGGCCACGCTTGTCAGCGAATGAATTGTGATGAACCTCAGAGTTTTATTGACATGCGGCAGCGGGGCTGGCAAGAGCAGCTGGTGCTGCGTCTTCTTAATCCCGTGTTCTTGGGATGGGAGTTTGACCCAGTACTCTCTGTTAGAATTGATACATATTTATTAGACTATACAGCTTGAAAGAGAGAAGAGAGTGTGCCTGGTGTCAGACACTATCGCAACCAAACCTTCCTTTTATTAAAATAAATACAGACAATTTCATTGTGACAGGTCTTCCACCAAAGGGGACCTGTATTAAGTGGTGGCCTTCATTTTCTCCATGGAGACAGGCAAGCTCCTTGGGGAGGAGGGATGTGGGGGAAGGGTGGGGGCACCTGTGGAACATCTTTGGATTTTGAGAAAACCAGCCGGAAGTCCTGAATAGCCTGCCACTCCACTAATTACATTCATATTCCCATTCTCCACTTCAAAATCATTTGTGAACAACATCCTGCCTCATTTTCTGAGGTACATTTCTGCAAGACATAGCTGTACTACCAACCCTTCCTCTTCTCCAAAAATAGCTCCCTACCACCACCTTATGGGTCAAGAGCTTTGAGAGTGAGGGACTACAAAAGGAAGATACCTTAAAAACAATGTAATTTTCTTCCAGATTTTCTCACTCTCTGCCAATTGCGAGAGCTAGAGTGATCTTAAGAATTTAAGGCAGACTGTTGTTGGTATTTTGGTAGAGTATTCATTCTCTAAGCACTCCCTATGTTAGAGCATTGCCTACTGTGTGTGTATTTTGTTATCGTTAGGGCAGGGTATTGGCATGGAAGGAGTAGGGAAGAGAAGGGACGATCTATTCGATCTATTCGTTTGAGCCCATATCTATTTGACCCTGAACAAAAGACCTGTATCGGTCCAATTATACATGGATATTTTCAATAAATTCTATAAACATATTTTCCCTTTCATATGACTTTTCTTGGTAACATTTTCTGTAGCTTTATTGTAACAATGTTATATGTAATACATGTAACATAAAATAGGTTAATCAACTTTTTTTAATTGACAAGGCTTTTTGTTAATAGTGTGCTATTAGTTATTTGTGGAGTCAAAAGTGGTATGCGGATTTGTGACTGTGTGAGGACATGTGCCTCTTACCCCTGCATCGCTCAAGGGTCAGCTGTATACACCATTTGCATGGTATGCATGTCCACACATATACATCCATTCTGTATGTGTGTGTCTCTCTCTCACACACACACACACACACACACACACAGTGATGTTGGATGGTTTAATGATTCTCACAGGATGTGACCTCAAAAGGCCAGGCTCTTCCAATATTAGCTCTGTTTTTCAGAGTGAGTCATTAACATTCTCTGAGCCTAAATTTCCTAAAATAAAAAATGAATATACTATCCAGTTCAAGGTACTAGTGTGGGAATCAAAATTGGGTAACTTGTTTGAAGTTGATTTATAAATTTAAGTCAAGTTCTAAAATCCTATCTAATAGTCATGTAGAAATCGACCCCCACATTTTGAGACATTTTATCCACCTTTAAGTGTGCTCACTTGTGTTTGTTCTATTTGAATGGCATTCTTTGGGTTTTTTCCATATTTTTCCATTTGTCAAGATTCTATTGAGGCTTTGCATACATTTGTCATCTATGCTAACTGAGTTACCTCATCTATAGAGAAATGTTTGGGGGTTTGGTAAGAGATAAAAGCAGTAAAAGATAGATTGGTTTTCCTAAAACACCCCTGTCATTAGGCTATCCCTTCGATGTTCACATCAAGTTCAGATTTTGTTATCTAGCCTTCAATGTCCTCCCAAGGAGGTCTCATTCATCCACCCCTCCCTGTCACTGGTATGGGTCATGTCTTGAAATGGTCACTCAGGGTCTTTCTGCCTCTTCAACGTGTCTCCTGGCCCCTCATCAACATGTATAGCCCGTCTTTAACTTTGCTTCCATCACGATCTCTCAGGATTTCTCCAGCCCCCCTTACCACTCCTTTCTTGAGCCTTCAGTCACTTTCAGAGGCAGTCCCAACACTGATCCTTTGACAACTATTAAGCGCTTAATGAACTAATTGTTTTATCATTTCAACCAGTGAACACATTTGTCCAGAGCCAAGTCTTATTTATTTTTGTATTTCCTTTATAAGATATGCCACCACACTGATCACAGAATAGGTATTTTACTTATTGATTATTTGAATGATGGTTCAACTCCTACCTTCAGGAAATTTGTATCCCAATAAATACCATAATCCCTATCCTGTAAGTACTATACTATTCTATACCCTGTCTTTGAATAGTGTTTTTCATTGAAAAAAAAAAAAAAACAACTGGGCTCTTCCTAACAGACAACTGTTCCTCACTCTTTTGGTCTACCCCAAATTCTAGTCCATTAATTTTGTTCTACATGAGGAACAAGTTCTACAAAAATGTTTGTGGCCCAGGCCTCTTTTTTTTTTTTTTAACAAGCTTCCTATATGACACCAAGGTACACAGAGTTGGAGAACCATGACAGCAAGGTCATTGTGTCCTAGGTTGTAAGTGGGGAATATTTACAAAATTACTGATTATCCCACAGATGTTTAATAAACAGTAAGCATCTGTTTCTTAGTTGAAATAATATTATATGGTAATTAAAGACATGTCCATGTATCCCATTAAGGTGCTGATACATTTGTGCTAAAAATAAGTCCAATGTGAGGCAGTATCTGCTGGTGAAACCTCAAATTCATGTGCAAACCTTTAAGAAGATAGAGGATGTTTGCATAGTCTCCATGCAGCTTCCCCAGCGTATATTAATCATTGTGTGTGTGGGTGTGTGTGTGTGTGGTAACAAGTCACAATGCTTTGCTATTCCTCCCTCTAAGAAGTACAGCCTGGTCCCCTCCTTCTGAGTATGAGCTGGACTCACTGACTGTCTTCTAATAAATAGAGTGTGGAAAGGAAAAAAAAATGTCCCTTTACAGTGGACAAATTTGACAGATACCACTTTACCAATAGACCAAGGCTGACATCACAAGTAATTCCTATGAATTTTATAGTCCCTTTGATAATGATATGAAGAGAAGAAATATCAGCTCGTTGGTATCCTCACTCAATCCAATCAGGAGAAAATATCAGACAAACCCCAATTCAGGGACATTCTGCAAAATACCTAGCCATTACTGTCCAAAGTTAAAAGACCAAGGTACTGTCACAGATTGGAGGAGACTTAGAACACGTGATAGCTAAATGCTATGTAGGGGTGAACATGGTCCTGGACACCAGGGGCAAAACTGGGGCAATGAGAATACAATCTGTACTTTAGTTAATAGTGTTGTAGTGATGTTAATGTCCTAGTTTTGATTACTGTACCAAGGTTAGATAGGATGTTAAATGAAGGGTTCACGAGAACTCTCTATCTTATCTTTGCAACTCTTCTATAAATAAAAATTTTTTGCAAAGTGAAAAGTTTTAAAAAACATAAAAAAATCAATGCATCTTTTAAAGACTTCACCTTTTATCACAAATCACACTGGATGCTGACCTGTTTCCATCACGAAAGTGAAAGGTGCTCGGCAAATGCAGGTGGAGACACAGGGTTATCAGCTGTGCGTTACTGATGAACATCACTGCAGGAGGTTAAAGCACAGCTTGTCAGAAAATTCCAGAGGAGGGAAGTGGCAACTGGTGAGGTTCCCTTCATGTATCTTAAATACCTACCTACTTTGATTTGAAGGAAAGTAAAACTGTATGACCCCTTCGGCTAAAAATAAGAAACTTGAGTTAAGGGGCAGATGGCTATTCCACTTAAATACGCTCAGTGTGAAGTGAGCGTTCAGAAAAAGATATCAGCATGTTAAAGTGTTGTCTTCTTTACTTTTTAAAATATCTTGTGATATTGGTGACTGTACTGTATGTATAAAGAAAAGGTATCACTATTATATCTAATTTTTAGAGCTATTGGGAGCTACTTTATTTTAACTTACTAAGACAATTTCTTAGTTTTATTCCATCTTCCAATTAATGAAGCTTTCATGTTTCCTGGGGAGCAAAAAATATATCCATCTTCTCTGACCTTTCTGTTAATGGAGCCTGGGTAAATCACTTGTACCCCAATAACAGCAAGGAGGAAGAGGGATCCAGGTGATTTTTAGCTGTTACCAGTGTGTCTGATTTTCAGTTCTTTAGCTAACAGTTAATGTCCTTTGGTCACACAGCTCAGTACAAGAAAATAACAAGGATTATTTCAGCATCCCAAATTATATCCTAAGTAGCAAGATCTGCACATATGGAACTATTATTCGAATTTTTAAAGTTATTTTTCCTATTTTACATGATGCTCCTGTGCAAACAGGGTACTTCCACTGTATTTGAAGGCTTTTTGGACTGCAAAGGAAAGGGAGACGGTATGTTTGGGAAAAACAAGAATGCTATACTCTCTCTAAGTGAAATTGTCAGCCTTGTGATTATGAGGATTGAAGGTCACACAATGTAACAGTCAGAAGGAACTGGAAAAGTTCTTCAGTCTACCCATTCAGCATAGAAATCTGTTTTCCAGTATTTCTTGTACAAATGCTCATTTAGCACCCATTTAATATTCACTGTGACAGAGCATGCTATAAATAATAATGCCTCAAAATAGGAGGCACATTCGTTCACGGCTTATTTCAATAGCTAAATTTTGGCTAAATATAAATTTGCAATTTCTGTCACTCTGGAAATTCTACCTATTGAGTTTGCTTATTTCCTCTACTAATTCTATTTTCTCTTTTACATGACAGCTCTTCTATTTGAACAGACTCGTTATACCTGCCCTAAGTTGAAGTTCAGGCTCAACATCTCAGGTTTTTGTGGGTTTTTCTTTAATCCTTCTCTAACATGATTTCAAGAAACATGAGTATTTATTAATATTTCTTTTTAAAAGCACTACCCAGAACTGAACACAATCTGAATCATCACTTAGTATGCAATATGTCTGTACATATCAGAATTGAAAAATACATACACACATAGAGCATATATAAGGGAAAGACCTAATAGCCATGCTACAGATGGTTTTATTAGGACACTTGATCTCACTTTGTTAAGTAATTCTGCAGATTGGTTGAAACAATCTCCCTTTGAACCATTTCTTAGCCATATGACTGAATAATGCAATAGTGTAATAATAATAGCTACATAAGAAGTCCTCATTGGTGTGCCCTATTTTTGTTCATATCAATTTGTGGTGACTAGGGACATATTATCTGGAACATTCATGTACAGATGTGTTGAATGAGACCCTGTACCTAAAGTGTCTAGCAGAATGCTGGCACATTCTATGTATTCAATAACAATTAGCTTCTTTCCCCTCCTTCAGCTCTCTTCCTTGAGTATTAATACCATTTATTCCTTGGTCTCCTGCAGTCTGCTGGAGTGAATGAAAGGCCAGAGCATATATGTTTGCTGCCATCTGGTTCTGGGATTCCAACGGGCCTTGGCTCTGGAGCTCACTGACTCAGTTCTATATGTTGCTCTGCCTGAGTTCTCTCATGCAATGCATCACCTGTTCCATTAGCTCCTGCAACTCTCCAGTCATCTCTCCCTCAAAACCCACTTGATCCTTTTACCTGTGGAAACAGTATCTGACTATTCTATCACCTGGCTATTTCAATTAAATTGCATTAAAAAAGTATACAGTGAGGTTAAAAATGATCACTATATCACTCCAACTCTCTTCCACCCCTAGAAGGTTAATTGAAAGGCGGCCATCTTGGCGACGTTTAGACAAATGAGGATAATTATGTGTTCTCCGGCTCTTTGAGAGGTTAATTGCTTAGATGTACGAAGTCTTGAAGAACAAAGAAGGAATAAATCAGAAGCAGGACTATGATCTGCTCATGTAATTTGGTATATTCATGTACAACTCCAACAAATATACCCCCTATTAAGTGAACTCATTCAGTTGCATGGACACACTGCCAGTTTACCATGGTCAGGTGCCCTGAATCCGCACCCTTCCTGCAGAGGACCCTGAGAGAGAGAGGGGAGCTGAAGCTATGTGTAATTACCCTGGGGGCTCCAGGACATGGTATGAGGGGCTTGCATAATGGGATTGTATTATGTTATATAAACACCTCTAAGGAGATTTACATCTTTTACCTTATAATCAGCAAGTTGACTTCTGCTGACCTCCTCGACAGCACCTCTCTGTCTCTTTCTTTTTTCTTTTTCTTCAGAAGGTATCATTTTCAACATCTAGGGAGACGGCAAGGGAGTAGGATAAAAAAATCTCTCCAGTAAGTGGGGGAGTGCACCTGTGCTTGGTACGGCGGGAGTAAACTGAGACTCCTGGGACTCTTACTGTTATCCTCTGCTGGTTTTTCATCCACATCTGTTCAGAATGACAGAAAGACTTTGGATGGAACCGAGTGACTGATGCTCGCAAGATATGTACAACGTGGTCAACTATTTTTTTCATTTTTATCAAGCAATACATGCACACAGTAAAATAAGTCCTGTTCATTCACACGTGAGGCAGAGGTCTGAGTACCTGCCACCTTCCATCTCCCCACCTCTGCCTGTGAACAGCAGCCTTCACTGACATCTGCCCTCTGTTCTGTGCGTTTCCCTCTATGTGTTTTGTGTCTAAGTTGATTGTAAAGGTTTAAAGCCAATAGAGCATTTACTTAGAGTTTGTTAAATGGTGTTTCCTGAGAAAGACTTTCCTTTTCAATGGCTTCGGGGTGGCAGTCTCTGGGCACTGGAATTTCAATGTTCTTATCATTCAGGGCTAATGGATTGTCTTCATCAATTTTTAAATTTATTCCATGTTTCAATTTGTTTCAGATTTGGACCTTGCTATTTTGGTTTTGTATGTTTGTTTAGAGTTTCTAAATGACTTTCTTAAATATTTTATTAAATATTGGAGTCGATTTATTCTTTTTAAATTAAATTTATTGGGTAACTTTGATTAATAGAATTATGTGTTTCAAGTGTAAAATTCTGTACTACATGATTTGTGTATTGTATTGTGTGTCTATCATTTAAAGTCAAGACTCTTTCCACCACCCTTTGTACCCCCTTTATCCATTTATTCATCTTAATGGCATTTTTTGGGAGCCCACTGGCTTCTGTTTCTTACTTGGATGATTATTGGAAAGGTCTATCATACTGCTATTGATTTAGGACTTATTTTAATTAGTTTCTAGTTTGACCCCGCCATTTCTTTTATCCAACATCATCCTTTTGTTGTTGTTGTTGGTTTTATTCTTATTTACTTACAGGGAGACTTTCTTAGTTTTAACTCTAATTTGTCTTCAGTACATACTCGAATAACTTCCTCAGTAAATATATGTGGGAGATAAATTTTCTGAGTCCTTGAATGGACATCTGATTTCTCCCTTTACTGCATATAGAAATTTAGATTAAAAATTGTTTTTCCACGTTTAGCTTCTTTCATCCAGGATTCAACATAAGAAAAAATCTGTTCATCCCTGATGGCTGACCCTTTCCAGAGGACCTATACATACAAGCAGGCAAATATATTATTTATTTTTCTTTAAAAGCCTTCAAGAAGTTGCTTTATTCTTGGTGTTTTCATCTTTCACATACATGATGTATCTCTGTATGTGCCCTTTGCATTCACCCTGTTTGGTAGTCAGCCAATGAATTTTTTGTGGAAAACTTTCCTTTATTAGTTCTTTAATACTCTTCTCTACCTTCTCCCTTCTCTAATTCAACTTTCATGGGTCAGCGATGGACTTCTTCAGTTGACTATGTCTGTGTGTGTAAGTTTGGAGTATTGCTCTGTAACAGGAACCATTCTAACCCAACCACTTATATTGACTTATTCATTCTTATAATAATCTTAAGAGGTAGTTGTTATCATCCCAATTCCAAGATAGGAAAAACGAGGCACGAGAGATGAAGAGAACGTTCTGGGTCCCAGCCAGGAGGTGACCGGCAGTGTTCTCATTGGTGACCTGGCTGCACAGTTGTTGCTCCTAACTACTTCAGGGGACATGGCCTCCTCACACACTTGTCTTTGTTCCATGTTCTGAGATTCTGTCAACTGTATCTCAACGCCCATGTTATTTTAATACAATAATAATCTTTTAAATTTCCATGGGCTTACAATTTGTTTCTGATTATTACCTTTTCATAGTGCCATTTTTTAAAAATTTTATTAGTTCAGCATCTTAAATCATAAATCACTCAGCATGTAAATTAGAAGCATTTAGAAATATTTCCTCATCTGTTCCCTGTTTCTTCTTCTTCTGAGGTGAGGCCAATTCTCTTGTTTATTTTGTCTTATACTTTTTATTGTACTAGTTTCCATTTTTTAAATGTCACATATACTTAACTGGATATATATGTTTATGAAGAGCTGCACTGAAATCTCAATATACAAAAACTAGTGGGCTTTCTTTGCTGTTGGCGATGTGGGTCTCTTTTGACATTAAGCTTCTCTCATGAAACCCAAGGTTCTGGGTGCGGCATGTGATTACGTTTACTTTCCAGCAGCTCACACATTCGCTAATACAGGTATGGAACTGACCTTTAGTGTTCAATATTCCCAAATGACTGGATATAGCAAAGTCCTTGGCAGCTTGTTTAAATTTTTTGGGAGGGAAGCCAGTTGCCTGGGTTAATCCTGGGTGGCTCGCATTCTATACGTGTAGGGATATAAAGGAAAGGATCGAGGAGCATGTTAGCACAGCTGCTTTGTGGGTAAGCAAATTCCTCCGGTTTCAGTCCCACCTCCAGCTCTCCTCCCTTCAGCCACGGGCCAGTCTGGGATTCTGCCCACAGCTCACACTTCTGCTGGAGCACTCTCTGGAGGTGGAGCTACTCCTATTTTTATGTTCATCTTTCTCCATACTTTCACAAATTTATTGAAATTTCTTATCTGCTCATGACCCCTCTCCTATTCTCTTTGATGTTTTGTGACCACTCCATTCATTTTTTTTACTGTCATTTTAATGGGGTTTCAGAAAGGGGAAACAACCAGTGCATGTGCTTAGTGAGGTCACCGCCATCCAGAAACTCTTACCTAGGTCAGGTTCTCCTAGCTTGTCCAAAAAATAGATTCCCCTCATTCTATGTGTCACTGATTAAATGTACTGTGCACACAGGTCTGCCAAGTGCCAATTCCCATGTATCAATTAAGTCTAGATTCAACTAATGAAGTTACTCAGCCCTCTCATGAAAATCCTTTAGTATTTCCCTATGTCCTTCAAAATGAAGCCCTTGTTTCTGAGTCTGTTATACCAGCTCTAATCAGTTTAAACCCACTTACTGCCTCCTTTCCCAGCCTCATCATCCATGGCCACTTTGAAGAGCATGGTTTCATAATGTTACTCTTTCCTCCACACTTTTTGCCTGGAGCATGCCATAAATTTACTCCTCTCTTCTTCACCAGACTCTCCATCCTTTATGGGTCACACAGCATGTTATATTTCAGAAAGATTTCCTTGACTACCACACCCAGAAAGGACAGGCAAAGTTCTAAGGTGCTGTGCTTCCAAAGAACAATCTATTTTTTCTCTTTCTCTTTTGATCTCTCTCAATCTTTCTTTTCCTCTGTATCTTTCATAACCTTTGTCACATTTTATTTTAGTTGATTTGTGTAGGTATCTGTAATCTGTTCAGCATGTCGGGGCATAGACAAATTGCTTCTGTTGTGGTTGTATTTAGCTGCAAGTAAGAAAATCTATATAACCTGGCTTAGCCAAAAAGGAGATGATTCTTTTCAATAAAGAATTCTGAAGGCATGCCTCACAGAGCTAGGAAGAGCCTGTTTGTTTTATGTTACTAGTGTTACAGATATTGTTTTTATTTCTTTTGCTACCTGTAGTCTATGGTTTTTATTCAAATTCTTCTTATTTCCTGGTCTCAAGATCGCTGCTCCAAATCCAAACTTTATTTTCAGTCTAGACCAGAACAAACATAATAAAGGGGAGCATGGCAGTGTTCATATCTGGAAAGTAACATTTATATAAAATTTAGATAAACTTTGTAAAAACGCCAATATTCTTTGGCCAACTTGTGTTTCCTTCTCATTGGACAGAACTGAGTCTCATTATCATCTCTTGATGCAATAAAGTCTAGGAAGAAAGCATTTTAGCTAGGAACATTCTCATCTTGGGCAACACTCAGATTCTCTTAGTAAGGAAGAAAAGGAGAAAAGATATAGGGAAACTATTAGTAGTATCCAGCAAACAGTTTTTGCTTGTTTTTATCTTCTTAGCACAGCATAGCAGGCACTTATTAAACATTTATAGAAAAATATATTGATTTTAGACATGGAAGGAACCTTATTCTATTTGAGAGGGAAGTTGAACTCCAAGGAGTTAAATGACCTTGCCAAGACCCATCATGACATGTCGCAGAGCTGTGTGAAGTTCTAGGAACAAACTCTGGCCACCTTCCTACAGTGCGTTTAGTTTGTGTGCTAATTTTTTAAACTAACCTGGTATGATAAGCCAGAATAATGAATCATGTGGATTTTGTTGTTTGAGTTTAAGATTCCTATTATTGGGTCAAAACAATTTCCAACCAGGCACACGTGACTGCTGTTTCTCGCTGAAAGCAAATCACCCAGACACCACTCCTCAAACGTGCCTGTCTCCCTCCCTGGGGGCCCTTAATTATTTCTAGCCCAATAAAAGGAAACGCAATTTCAATTGCTAAAGGAAAATAAAAACAAATCACAGCAAACCTTAGCAAGAAGGGGAAGGTGGTGGCCTGTCACCATGACACTTCCTCAAATGGGTTATTTGATTTTGCTTAATTGTTGGTGAAATTTTCTCAAATTGGCAATTATAATCTGGAGCTGATTGCTTACTCAGGTAATTTACAAATTTCTCATTCGGCAAGAATGCTTCATCACACTTTTCCATGAAGTATGGTTTCATCATCTTTCAGGTGAAAAATAATTATTTGTATATATTCTTTGTTCGTGGGATGTTATTACTTCTGCCCACAGGAAGTTTAGGTGTTAATTCTGTTAGCTGCAGGTTTCTAATGAAATCAACAGGTTATTTTTTTTTATAATTTGTTTAAAATTATTTAGGGATCCGGTGGAATCGATTAGGGGTTCCCCAAAGCCAGATAAATAATTGGATTAAAATACAAATTTATCAAAATTAGTTGCAGAATATTAACAATAAGTTACACTTTTTTGCTCCTGAAGAGGGATTTTGCTCATCTGCTGTCTCCCTTTGGCTTCTATTTTTAACACCATCTCCTCACCCACTGCCCTTGTCAGCCAAGTCTGAAATCAAAGTTTAATTATCCTTATTTGCTCTTGTACTGTGCGCTAAGATCCAGTTTATCCAGTAGTCCAGCTGTTTTGAAGATAATTAGTTGAGAATTCAACCTGCTGTAAAATAATCCTTCTGGGCAAGGAGCCGGGGCCTCAGGACACATCCCCCAGTGACACCGAATTCTCCGTTACTCCTCAGAGCCACCGGTGTTCTGTCTCAAGTCAAATACTGTGAATCGCACTGTCAAGTTATGGGCTCGCATTGCAAAGCACAGATTCCATTGTTAACAAGTGTCTGCTTTAGGAAATGTATATTATTTCCATTTGGTGGGATCTTTAAAGTGAAGGCAAAAAATTGATCCAAGGTCAATTTCAATGCAAAAATTAATGATATTTTAAAATTTTTTCATATGAACTTGAGTGTCTAATAGAAGGCATCTTTGCTGATAAGTATTGGTGGTGTCTGCTTTAATTATTCATTCAGAAAATTTATGGAGCACCTATTAAGAACCAGCAGGCATTCTCACCATTTAGAATGAAGCTGTGAACAAGTCTTGCTTATCCCTGCCTGCAGAAAGCTTAAAATTTAGGAGGGATTGTGTTTCTGTGGCTTCTTTTCCATAGCATTGAAAGCATCTCCCATGGGTGAATGGTCTACTAATTTTCCAGCAACAAGGGCAGCTGGCTCTGAATCTAAGCCTGGATAGGGGTTAACATGGTCAGGCCCTTTTTATTCAGCTCACTAGTCTATCTGTTCTCTGTTCTCTGTGCTGTAGCTTAGAGGAAAAACCAGTCAAACCCCCAAAATGTGGCTGAACCTATAAGTGCAAGAACTAAATAGCAATGAATGTTAATTATTGCACTCATTTTATAGGGAGCAAACATAGTGCCGGACATGCCCAACCTTCTGTTTTCTTTCCGAACAGCAGCTTACTCTTTCTGTAGCATCTCCACAAGAGAAGGAAGAGCAAAAGGCAAACCTGATCTTCCTACTGAACTTCAGGTTCTTGAATTTTCAGGTCTGCTAACATTGCTTGCAATAAATGATGCTTTTCTTCTGCTGCTTTTGATTGAAAAACACTAGAAATCAGTCGGGGAGCAGGTGCTGCATTGTGTTAGATTAACGCTGATTGAATTCTTACACAGCCAGCTGATTGAAGCACGTGTTCTGCAAGCTTATGATTCTGCAAATGCTAGGTTGCAAGCAGGAGGGTATTTTGCCATATCATGTCCCTTAATCAACACCCTCAAATCTATCAATACCATCAACTGGAGCTTAGATTCCTTGGCCCGATCTGAGAAAACCACCCTAGGCTGGTCACAAGAACAAATATGGATCTGTGAGAGAAAGAGGAAAATTGGTTTCAAATTCTTTTTCCTGCTCATGCTGAGTAGATGAACATTTAAATCATGAAAATCGTCAGACGTTCATCAGACTTGGTAATGACCCTGGATGGGCATGGGCCTTCATTCTCCATTGAACAGCTTCTGACTTGCTAACAGAATGAAAAAAATATGAGTTATTGGCACAGATACTTGAAATGCCTCGTGGGAGTGTGCTAGGTGTTGTCACTGAGGTGGCCGGGCCAGCACCGGATGTGTTAGGAGACTCTCAATGACTGTTATCCTACATTTTAAAAATGTACTTTGTGTAAGCTCTGTGACCCTTTAGAGGCTGTCCTGCTGGGAAAGGAAATGGAGTTAGTTGCTAGGAGAAATAACACAGGGGTAGACACAATTGCAAAGAGGACTTGGAAAATCCTGTGAAAATCAACAGACCGTTTTCACAAGGAGTTTCACGTAGTTCCGAATTGGCCCAGAGGGCCCCCAGCAGGCTCCGTGGCAGCTCTGGCTGGAGCAGGGAAGACCAAGATCTGGGAGCAAAGTATCTTCTCCTCATTGCACACATGCTGGTCTGTCATTTCCCCATTCATATTTCAGATATTCAAATGCTTTCATTAGATATATATTGTCTGACATATAAAACGATCTTAACTTTAAAGAAAAAACATCTGTGCCTCAGTTTCTTTCTATGTGAGTGGGATTCTGGTAACACAGACCTCATAGGGTGGTTATGAGGCTAAGCTGACTCATGCACAGATCAGTGTCTGCCACCTAGTGAGCCTTATGCAAACGTTTGGTCTCATTAGTGTTCTGAAGAGAGCATGAATCAACTGGAAAGTTTCTGTAATACCCCTTTCTCACACTGTCTTTTTACTAACACACTGTTCTACATGGAGGCCTCGCATGTCATTTCCCTTTAAACTGACAGTTGCTTCGCAGCTAAGTCTTACATCATAGTTCAGAACCCTTCTGGTGAGGCTTGAGGTGAAGCTAGATGTCATCTCCCCAAGGCCATGGCCCTGGTGTATTCTAACCCAGAATGCAGCACGGTGCCTGCTATACACACACACAGAGGTCTGCACGTACACACACAAGTAAACATGCCATGTGCACATACACAATTAAACATGCCATGCACACATAATATTTAAAGATTTTTTTATTTTTATTTTTTTAGAGAGAGGGGAAGGGAGGGAGAAAGAGAGGGAGAGAAACATCAATGTGCGGTTGCCTTTCATGCAGCCTCAACTAGGGACCTGGCCTGCAACCCAGGCATGTGCCCTGAGTGGGAACTGAACCAGCGACCCTTTGGTTCACAGGCCAACACTCACTCCACTGAGCCACAACCAGCCAAAGCTTTTTTTGTTTTGTTTTTTTAATGGAGGATGGTGATGGTGATGATTCTTCTTCTTTTTTTTTTTTGAAGATTTTGTTTATTTAATTTTTTGTGGTTGCAAATTGTGCATCCCCTGCTGGGGACCTGGTCTGCAATCCAGGCATGTCCCCTAACTGGGAATCAAGCCAGCAAACCTTTGGTTCACAGGCCAACACTCCATCCACTGAGCCACACAAGCCAGGGCCATAATATTTAAATGAACGGTTGAAAAGATGTGTGCATTAGCAGTAGAAGGAAAAAAAAGAATGGCTTGGTACACTAACCACACTATTTCTTATCCTCTCAGCCTCGAGCACTGGTACTTGGAGAGGATGAAGTAAGCCAACCATTCCCAGCCATGAGCTCTCTCTGAACTTTCCTTTAACACCTTCCTACAGTGATGTTATTACATTAATAAGTGCTGGGAGATTTCAGTGCATTGTGTAAACCACCAGTCCTCAGAATGTGCTCGTCATACCAACAGAATCAACATTACCTGGGAACTTGTTAGGAATGCTTGTCCTCTGGCCCCACTCCAGCCCCCCAGATCCAGGACCTCTGATTCAGCAGGCCCTCCGGATGGTGCTGATTACATTGAGGTCGGCGAACCACTGGCTCAAGTGAAGTCAGCCCCACACTTTGATTGACACACTGTGCCCTAGGCCAGTGTGATCCAGTGTTGTTGCATGTAAGGGCCATGAAGTTGGCTTAAAACACTGCTTCTGTTTATGTACCTGTCACATGTTACAAGGCAAGACTTTTTTTTCAGCATCAGATATGAACACTCCCATAACTTTTTTCCCAGCAAAAGTGAACTGTGGCACTCCGTGCATTTGAATTCCCTCTTAATCTCTTTATAGAGTTAGCTTGGTAAAAAGAAAGTGCCCCGCTCCATTGACGGACTTTTCATAGTTTATCTTATGAGATAAAGACTTCAGGTTCAGCACAAGATCTCACAGGTTAGTGGCTGAGCTGCTTTTGAATGCAGACTATGCTCTCACACTCTGCAGCTCTGCTTTTCATGACACATGACAACCTCCTCTCTGCCCTCCCTAATCAGGTTGTTAAATATTATTTATGGAATTGAACCATCTCAGTCAAAAATATAGCTAAGCAACTTTTCTCCAGAGCCATCCCTGACTCCAAGTCTACTTTTGAGCCACCAAATAGGAGGTTTGCACGCATTTTCTCTTTAGATACCTTAGCTAGGAATGTGTCCTAGAATCACAATTTTATTAGTACACAGAGAGTCTTTGCCTTACTCTTCAGAACAAAAGCATTGCTGTTAACTGTAGAATTTGAACTGTCAATCATCCAAACAATCTTTGCTCTTTATAAACTCGTCATTTCAAATCAATGAGAAAACAGGGAGGGGACTCGTTCCGACTGAGGAAAACTCTCCGCCTAATCCAATGAAAATCCCAACATAACAGTCAAATTACCCTTCACAATTTAAATGGCTTTATCAAATGCTTTCTTTGTATGGTCTGAAAACAGGCCTACAAATGTATTAAATAATTGTGGAGACCTACTGTACAGATTGAACAGCAGTGTTAGGATTTGTTACATGTTGCATATAATCTGAGGGGTGGCTCAGGAACTCAAAGAACAAGGCACTCATTTTCCTAACACTTTGTTTCTCAAGCAGACAATAAGGCGTTCTTTTTTTTTTTTTTTTATGTTTCAAATCTATTAGACATTATGTTTTTGTTTGTTTGTTTCTGAGAATGCTGCCTGGCTCACTTAATGTGAGGTTATCCAGTACCAATTCCATCAAAAAAAGTGATATGCTTATTATTTTCATGCTGCATGGAACGTGATATTGTTCTTGGAAAAAGCTTAAAAAGACAAGTTTGAAATGAGGGCCATTAATTTATCTATTTTGCCATGTATAATACATACTTTTTTGCCCAAAGTTTTGAGGGAAAAATAAGGACGCTCATTATACATGAGTATAATGATCACCTACCATGGGGATAGAATGGATATAATATTCCCATGTATAATGTGCACAGAAATGTGGGTGTGCATTACACATGGCAAATACGGTAAAAAGTTTCCGTCATCATCATATCTAATAGCCTGATATTTCAGATGGATAACTGAGGCCCCAAAAAGCTCTTGAATTTCTCAAGGACACACATGTCTCTCATTTGTGGCAAAGTCAGGACTAGATTTCAGCCACCAGTCCAGTGATCTTGTTTTCTCATTTCGTCATTTTCTACATGGTCAAAAAAAAAGAGAAACCAAAAATATGCTCACCCATTCACTTTTTTCTTTGTACAAAAATTTATGTTGTACCTTTACTATACTAGAGGGCATTTTTAAGTTTAGTTTTCCACAAGAGTCATGGGGAGAAGTCATATGATTTCTCAACAGAAAAGCAATAATTATTATTATTATATATCCTTTATCCCCAAAAGGTTACATTTCCAAACCTCTTTTTAGGAATCTTCACAAACTTCCCTTCTATTAAAGAAATACATTGTAGAGTCATCTTTGTGTGAATAGCACAGCAAGTTATCTATAGATTTTTAAAGTCTCCTAGAATGCATTACACATTAAATTGCAGAGAGCTCAATTTGCAAAGCAAATTAGAAGAATATCTGTTTTATATCAAACATTTAACTTCAAAAAGTCTAGCCCTCTGCTTTTCAGAGAGAATGGGAGCAGTTACATGCAAAAGAAAGTGACTGATGTAAATTAGACTGGAGATATTACAAGAACCAAATCGCTTGCTAAATACTTGGCGCTTACTACTTCAATTTGGAAGTTGATTTTGTGACGAACAGGAGAGTCGCTTTCAGATGGAAACCATGATGGTGTGACATAAAATGGTGAGATTAAGATGGGAAAACTCATTTAAACATGAGTTTGGCTTTTAATTCCCTGGGTATTTGAGAGATTAAAAAGGAAAGAATGGGGGGGGGGGGAAGAAATAAAAATTAGTTTTCTATGCTGAAGAAAGGCTGTAGTTTAAGTTTTGTAGAATAACATAGGATCTGTGTCAGGCATCTCAAATCACAAATCAATGCTCCCACACTTCTTGCTATCTAGATAAAAAAAAAAAAGTATGTGTGTGGCTTAAGGCAGAACGGTGCGGAAGAACTACATAGACTGGACAATGAAGTCCAAGCTGTTAGCAGAGCATTCAAATCAACATAATATTGAGTAGAGAAAAACTGGCCTAAATGGGAGCAAGCTCAATCAAGGAACATGTTGTCTCGCAGTGAGGAAGAAAAATTGCTAGCAGTGATACATATGAGACAGTAAAATAATGTTTTAAGGGGACTGTCATGCTTCCTATTAATGTTTATCACGTACCTACAACATTAACAGTAGCTGCTGCTTAAAATAGAATTAGTTACAGTTTCTGCCCAATGAACCTACGATATTTGTATGACTGTTGAAACTGAAATGTAGGCTTCCACTAATGAGAAATATCTTGGGGAATAACTGGGTAGAATTAAAACATACTCTGTCCCTGGCTGGTGTGGCTCAAGTGGTAGTAGTGTCATCCCATACACTTAAATGGCATGGGTTCAAATCCTGATGGGGGCCCATACCTAGGTTTCCAGTTCAATTTCTGTTTGGGGCACGTATGGGAGGCAAGATAGTTTTCTTCTCTTTTCCTAACAGGACTAGGGACTTTTATTTTGTATCAAGGTAGAAAGATATAAAGTCCTTAGAAGCCAACAAAGAAATTTAATTTATATTTAACAACCTTGTCCCCTATGGAAATGGCTTTATATACTTATATGCCAATATATTCTGCTTTATATTAAAAAACATGAGATGTAACACGAATTAGGGGTAAAAACATGAGTTTTCTTATTTTTCTCTCATCTCTCTCCCTCTCTCTCTTTCCCTCTCTCTCTCTGTCTCTGTCTCCAGGTGAGGATTAAAAAACACCCTGATACCTAGAATGGCTATCCATCTGTTTGCAGAGCGCTCACCAAATCTGCTTTATAGGCCTAATTGCCAGCACCAAAGTCTATTTGCTCTGAACTCCTTCAAGGAGTGTTTCTCTCTGAAAGTGGGGTTTGAATGGGAAAGAAAGGTCACTGACATTTTGTGGGTGGCGTGTCCAGACTAAGGCATCCAAACATCACTATGAGAGAATAGCGCCCCTGGTGGCACAGATACACACTTTTGACAATCTTAGAAATGTATGGTAAGTGGACAGCTTAAGGTACCTTCTTGGGACACCAGAGAATTAAGAACAGAAAAGCCTCCTTCCTGGTTGTTTTCAGTATCGGAGGAGTTGAAATAGTGAGAATTATCTACACTTCTATTCTAGAAAACTCACGTGCAGGCCACAAGCTGAAGTTGTTTGCATAAACAGTTGGGCATTTGCAACAACTTTACATTTGGAGAAGGGGTTTGAGGAGTGAAGATGGGTTTGTTTGTTCAGTGAAGTCCATCAGCTTCCATCATTTGTAAACTAATATGGAGCCAGTTTCGACAGACCACCCAGTGTGTTCCTCTCCATCTTCCTCCATCGTTCTTTTGGTGCGGACATATCAGAGATCCATGGATTCAGCTAGTCATGGCTCAGAAGGCCAGGAAGAGCATTGCTAAACTTCAACTTTTCAGTGCAAGACTTTGTGATTTCCATCTTCATTGTCAGTGTTGTTGTATTTGGGATTGTCATGCTCCCCAAAGACGAGTTGCACAGTCTGAGTCAGAACTGATGATCAACATGCATCTGCTTCAGGGAGCCTGGGGCCAGCACCGGAAGGACCACCTGATGCTGATTAACCAGAAATAGACCAGAAGGTTTGGAGAGAGATCACAGATGGGCCAGAATCAAAGAATGGCCAGCTCTACAGGTTAGGTAGAGAATGACATGATAGCAGGCGGAAACAGGCATGAGGTGAACATGCCTCATGCCCATGACTCCAAATAAATGCCGACTAGAACAATGACAGAGGCTCTAAGGAGGTGGCTGTTCCTTTTGGGATCCCTTGTATAAAACCCTGTTACACACTGCAGATGTCATTGAACCCCAGACTAATTTAATGATGTACATTGTTGAGAAAGGATTAGCGAAACTTCCCATTTCAATGGTTTGTTCCTAATTTGCATCTGTAACGAGGTGGGATCCAAGCCAGGTTCTGCTCCTTTGTGTTTATTTTGCAGGAACTGTGTTTATTTCTGATAATTACAAATAAATCTTTTCTTCTTTTCTCAAACTGACTGAATAAAAGATGTCGAGGGTATGTTAACTCTATAGCTGGAATAACTATCAAAAGGAGAGAAGTAAAACCCAATTATAACTCCTTCAAAAATGTAATTAATGTTTTCTTCCCAACGAGGATGGTTGCTACATTTCATTTTGAAACATTTGTCTTCTTTGTAGTTTCTTGCAGCTGGTCTCAGAGAAAGGCACACCACAAGGGGCAGGGACGCCAAACCAGGATTTCGGGTCGGAGTGTGTCATGAAAAATGATAGAACTGGGGAAAATGTAGGTTAGAGAGAACTGAAGCCTAGACTTTAAATTTGATAAGGAAGCTTTCTGATTCATCTTCAAAGAACTCAGAAAGCCAAAGCAAATCTCTCAAAGTTGACTAATTTTGAAGATCTGTCAAAGAAGCAAGGGAGAAATGTTATGTGTGTTTCTGAGTTCAGCTGAGGCTGACACAACTCAGAAGCATGTAAGAGCCATTTCAACGGCCACAGAAACTGGAAGGGAAAATCTGGTTCTCATCCACTGCAATGGTCTACTGGTGTGGGGCTGGTGTGGCAAGACGGAACCTCATGATGAGAGATTTTTGGAGCAAGTCTAATCCAAAGAAATTCATTTAAAAGTTCCATCGACAAGAGGCAATCGAATCGGGTTTGGACGTTAATCCTGATATGAATTAAAATTCAACCCTAAATAAACACAGGTACTATGAACACACTGTCATGTTATTTTATCAGGCTACGATAGATTAATAAGAGAGAGCTATAGTGTGTCCCAGGGAGACTGTGACTCTCAAATAGCTAATAGGTGTATCAGTCTTTGGCTCAAACTGTTATTTTTTTCTTTTCTATTGCTTTAAGACAAATGAGAATTTCAAGTGAAGAAATCAACCAGGGGGAGACATTCATCATCCTATAAGAATGACCATAAAGTTATTTATTTGCCTGTCTTTTAGTTGGTTTTTGATGAAATACAAACCAACAGCAAATCTTCACAAGAGCAAAGATGTTGTCCTTTATTCACTGCTGAGTCTCTGTGCAGAGATGGGGTCCAGCACATAGTAGGCATTCAAGAAATATTTGTTGACTTAATGAATCCATCGATTTTATAAGTACAGTTTTCATTTTCCTAACAGGACTAGGGACTTTTATTTTGTATCGAGGTAGAAAAATGTAAAGTCCTTAGAAGCCAACAAAGAAATTTAATTTATATTTAACATCTTTGTCCCCTATGGAAATGGCTTTATATTACTGTATGTCAATATAGTCTGTTTTATATTAAAAAAACATGGGATGTAACATGAATTAGGGGTAAAAATATGAGTTTTATTATTAAACTACCTCTATCACTTACTAACTATGTGACCTAGTTATAACTATATAACACATCTGTCCTTTCAGAAACTCAATTTAGTAATCTGTAAAATGGGAATAAAGCCACCTCCCTCACAAAGGTGGAGAGAATGCATCTGAAGAACCTGAACATAGTTGCTGGCATATGCATAC
>VMDR010013419.1:0-25016 GCA_007922815.1 Macrotus californicus | reverse complement strand
TTAGTCTTCTATCCATCAGCCAAAAGTCTCAGGTGCTTAGGTTGGTGGAAAAATAAGCTACTGTCTGTAGAATTTTCAATAAAACAGTCAAAAAAGAGGTCAATGTTAAAGAAAAATTGACATAAAAAACTAATATTATTTTAGAGACTCAATGATTTTTTTTTCTTTTTGACTTTATATTGTGCACGTTAGACTACTTTATAAGTTCATTTCTCTCAAAAGATTTGGATTTTCCCAAAATATCAATTTAGTGTCAAAGTAGACCGTAAATCAAGATGGGAAAAGTACGTTTTAAACTCTTATAATTGCTAATTATTTTTTAATCATGTCTTTATTTGACATTTTGCTTCTATGCATGAAAAACCTCAAAAAAGACAAAAGCAATGGTAGATGGTGACTCTTGAGTCACCAGCAGAAGGAAAACTAACGTAACCAGTATAAAACTGATACCGTCGTTTTTCCAAAACCAAGCAGGAGAGTGAGTTGCAAATAATTAAATTGGGTTCTAGGCTGATTGACAGCTTTTGAGAGCTGACATCTGATCACTGAACTCACCTACCCAAATAAACGAAGCATTAGTTCGTCTGTTTTTCTTTCATTATATTTGAAGCTAGGAAAATCTGGATGGAATAACCAGTCTCTCACCGACAACTCATTTTTCCCCCCACTGCACATGAGCTAACATTCTGTACAACTTTTTCTATGCTTCAACTAAACGCTAAATAATTTTCATGTTTTTAAAATTGACGTACACATACCCGTACACACCTAACCCAAGAGTTGATAAAGTTAAAGTTAAGTAATGTCCTTAGCTTGGAGTGAACTCACAGTACCCCCTTCTTCTCCTGCACTGATGTCACCCGAAGACTCAAGGGCCTCCGCAGTGACCTGTGGAGTCTTCTTGTGCCTCCCTGTCATCAATCTTGTCCCTCTGAGCACCATGATCTTTAAGTCTCACTAGGCAGCTGGCTCATTTGCTGATGGTAGCCCACACAAACGTGACACTCACGTGTTACTTCTATCGTGATCATCACCCACGGGGCCTCTCTGGGCAATCACTGCAGTTTCGAGAGAATAAGGTGAGGCCAGAAGACCGTGATGCAGACTGGAGAGTATGCTGGCTGAGCCAGAAGAACCTTGTGAGAGACAGAGGACCAAGAAGACACGTCAGCATCAACAGTGAAGACTGTCAAGGACTTACACCAAACACTGTGGACACTGCAAGGCCGGGCTCCAGTCCCAGAGAGCACTGGAGAGACTAAGGCTGCCAGGCACTTATTTCGGTAAACTAGTTAATACAAAAAAGGGGTCATAATGGGACTGAATGGTAATGGAAAAAATACAATAAAGATTAAATTTTTTAAAAAGACAAAACTTATAAAAAATATTAGACCAAAAAACTATCTTCTTCTACCTCAATCCCCAGGTGCCATCAACAGAAAGGAATAAAGTTCAGTATCACTATATATAGGTATTTTATGTCTATACCAGAAGGATACGTGTGTATAAAGTATGTGTTTTCATGTGTGTATATAATAATGTACAAAATTTATATTACATTTTACATTAATTTGTATATCATTCAATATATTAAATGATCTGTATTACACACAAAATACAGAATTTGGTGTATAATATACACATACAAGTACAGATATAGACATATAAACATTATATATGTGTGTGTGTGTGTGTGTGTGTGTGTGTGTGTGTGTGTAATCATCATAGCTTGGCGATGAAAGCAAGCAGAGTCAGTGATCACACCAGGCCAGCAAATCCTCATATTTGAGTAAGAAACACACTGGCAGAGGCTGAGTTCCGATGACATAGCCCACGTGCTAATCTCCTCTTGGCTCCGCCCACTGGTTGCCATAGAGCCACAGTCTAGCATCATGCCCTGCTGCAGCCTGCGCTGAGGTGTGCGACACTAGCCAGTGTCAGTTTTCTTTAAGGACGCAAAATAAGTGGTTATTTGCACTAACTTCTTAAAGTTCAACAAAACCAAATCATCAGAAGAGTAGAGACTAAAATAAGTGGATTTGAAAAATCCACATTCAGAAAGAAATTCTAAGAGTCAACAATCTGGGAAAATGAAAACCAGAACTAAACGAGTACAGATGTCCTTGTCTTTTGTATCCCAAATGTCAGTAGTTTGCTACTTTCCTCCGTAAGTCACTCCATGGAGTCGCCTTTGGTAACTGCTGACTTTGGAGGGAGAGTCCCCAGAGGCACAAAAGCCTGCTGGCTGCCCTGCCAATGCAACGAGCATACGCAATTACTTTCCATGACTACTTACACACTTCTAAAGGCTTCAGTAAGAACTTGCCTTCTAGAACATTTAATGGAGACGGGTACGATGGGTGTAAGAACCTAATGAGGAAGTATCAAGAGTTGGCAAAGATGTGGTGAAAAGGGAACCCTGCTACTCACAGCAGATACATTTACAAGGTACACAGCCAAGACATGGAAACAACTTAAGCATCCATCGATGCATTAATGGATATAGAAAATGCCAGACATATAAAAACATATATGTGTGTGTGTGTTTTTTTGTGTGTATATATGTATATAGTTATTGTTCAGCCATAAAAGAAGGAAATCCTGCCATCTGCAACAACAGGAACGGACCTGGAAGACACTATGCTAAGTAACATCAGTCAGACAGAGTAAGACAAATACTGTATGATCTCACTTCCATGTGCACTCTAAAAACAAACCAACAAACAAAAGGAACTCATAGACACAGAGACCAGATTAGTTGTCAGGGACAGTAGACGAAGGGGGTTGAAAGGTACAAACTTCCCTTTATAAAATAAATAAATCCTGGGGATGTAATCTACATCACAAGAACTATAGTTAATAATACTCTAGTGTATATTTTCAAGTTACCAAGAGAGAACATATTATGAGAACATATTAAAAGTTCTCATCACAAGAAAAAAATTTGTCACGATATGTAGTGATGGATGTTAACTAGATTTATTGTGGTGATTATTTTGTAATACATACATTTATTGAATCATCATGTTGTACATCTGAAACTAATATGATGTTATATCTCAATTATATCTTAATTAAAAAAAACAGACCTGAACTGTAAGTTTGGGAAATTAAAACATATCATGTATTAAAAACTAAAATATTGTCAAAACTTGTCAGAGGCTTAGTGACACTGTCTAACCATACATTACCAAAACACAAAAACTACTTTCTTCCCTATTCTCAGCGGGAAGCAGCATCATGAACTTGAAAGAATGTGGGGCTGAGAGTTAGGAATGAATCCTGGGTTCTCGGCCCAGCTCTGCCTACAGGGAAAAGAGGTGGCAGCTGGGGGTTGCTGAGCATCTATTCTGTGCCCGACATTAACATGCCATTGATTTAACTAGCACATCAGCTTTATCTTCAGTTCATGTGGACTCCTGTTCACAGTGGGACCAGAGACATGGGGAGGCCAACCCACCTGTCTTAAGGCCAAATCTCTAGGATGTGGTAGAGTCCCAATTTGTACCTGGGATTTTCTGGGAATGAAAGGTTTTTGCTTTTTTCCTGGACCTCAACTTTGTCTACAAAATAAAGGGATTAAGATTTAAATGAGTTACATCTGCTTGATTTTTTTTTTTTTTTTGGGCGATCCCTTAAGCTAGTCCTTGATTTGTAACCATTACCACAGGAAGTAACCGTGGTGACAGAAGTTAAACAGAAACTGACAAAAACAGGCAAAACTAGAGGCACAATAAATTGAGTTAATATTCTTGAATAGTGGTTAGGAACCAGGCAATCCTCACATGTGTGCATTAAGACATATTTTTAATAAGTTCAAATAAAACATTATACAGGATGGGGCAAAACTGGGTTTACAGTTGTGAGTACGCAAAACAGTTTCTTCTTGGGTATTATTTATTGTATTGCTTTCCATAGGAACGATTGTAAACCTACTTTTGCCCCATTCTGTAGTGATTCAACTGATTATTTTCATTTTCTAAAACCTCCTACTGTCCTATCATTTCATTGGTTCAAAAGACTTAGGTTTTGGGGCAGCTACTAAGGCACAATAGTGTCATTTTGGTGCCTGGATGGAAACTTCAAGGACTGTTGAATGGACATATTTCAATGCACGCCTCTGCTTTGTGCTTATTCGCTTCTCTGTCCGTCAGTCTGAATAGGGGCGATGAATGTCTTTGTCAGGTGGAGCTAGACGGCCTGGTAAGCTTGTTTCATTGGCATGTAATACAAACTTTTAGGCCAAGTCTGGGCTGCTGTGTCTCCTAGGTGAATGCGGTGTCCCCTTTTTCCTAAGCAGGAGGGAGGGGGGAGCATCTTTTGTGTCCCAGCACCTATTCTGAGGATCAGAGCCTTCAGAGATGTTCATCTGGCACTCACAAAAGCTGTAAGGTCATGTAAGGAATCCACACCATAGAAAGAACAGGATAAATGACTTTGGAAAGCCATCAAAGACACATGAGAGGGCCATTCTGTGGGCAGGCAGAAAATGATAAAGGATGCTGGGTTTTACGTGCTTGAGAAAACTGAACCGCACCGTTATTACAAAGCCATAATGAAACCCTGGCTCAAGGGCCATTCTGCCCGTAAGTGCAGTTTCTAAGAGGGTGACTGGATTCTCAAGGAAGACGATTTGTTTGGGATTCTGCCCCCGAAGTGTAAGAATAGCTTAGGCATTAGGTGTTCCTAATTTGTTGTAACTTGTGAGCAACTGGCTAAGCTGGCAACCATAAAGAGGCTGGGACTGCATTGGAGTCTAATAAAAGCCCTAATAAAAGTTTTAAACTAGTTCACACATCTGCAGTCTAGGGGGAGGGGTATTACCTAATCCGAGCCTTTGTGGGTGGGGTGGGGCGGGTGAAACATCCCCCCCCAAGGCGGGATTTACTGCTTCTTAGAGAACCACAGGCATCTTCAGAAGGATCTTGAGGGGCTTTAAAGAAATATAGCTAATTCTCTGGGGTTCCCATAATTTGTACTTGCAAAAATTCTTTGAACGGGGCTGGAGCCTGCCTCTTCAATGTAGAGATAGCTTCACCCGGAGACAAAAATTGATGTCTGGCATTTTAATGCCCCTATGCAAAAATAATCAACTATGCCCCTAGGCACCCCCAGAGGTTCAAAGCGCATTCCCCTCCAAGCTTGTGTGGTTGGGGTCCAGCTCCAGCATGGAGAAAGAAGCAGGGAGCCTGTGGAGGGGGGCGGGGAGTGGAGCTCAAAATTTCTTTGCACTTGGGAAATGAATCTAGAACATTGGGAAAAAAATTCCCCCAAAAGTAGATTTTTCATGAAAATATTCAAGTTTTGTGATATGTTGATATTCAATGCAAAAACAAAAAAAAATCTTGTCCCATTCCAGAAGGAGTATTATATTTTTCTAAGCAAAAGTGTTTGTGCCATGAGCTGACATTATAATATGTTTAATTAGGTGATTCTAAAGGTTTTCCTAGCATAAAGCTGTCCCACGTCAGGCCGCATCGCTGGCTGGGTCTCAGGAAAGAAAGCTGGCGCTTCACCACGAACAGTAGCAGCCTTCAAGGCCTGTGCCCACCACGAGCACATAGATCAAATCGGCTGTGAGAGTCTAGTCACACATTTATATGAAAAGGGAGAAAAGCTACCTTCTGGGACTTTTCCAGAGCTTCAAATAGTCTCCCTTCTCTCAGCTCATCAAACTTAAAATGGCTTCCTTTGTTAGCTTTCGGCCACCCCTGCCTTGCAGACGTAGGAGATCTGAAACCCCTCTCCCCACGTTATGGAAGATACAAAGGACCTTTCAGTTCGCCACACTTTCCTGAAAGAAAATCTCTCTGTCTCATAAACGCAGCCCAAACCACACAAAAGTGTGGGGGCAGTGGGCAGGTGAGGGCCCAGGCTGCCCACGCATCCCAGCCCTCTGCTGCTGGGTTGAGACCCGCCAGGTGTCCCCGGATGGGGGCATTAACATCGGGGGATTCTCAGTGTCAGAAAATCAGCACGATAGCCTGCCTTATTGTCATGAGGAGGTGCCCTGCAATGCATTTATTGTCCTAAAAAATGAAATGTGTTGAGCGGGCCTTTCTATTTGTGCGTGTGCCCTCAGACAAAGAAATAGAGACACACTTTCACTTTGGAGGAGACTATCACTCTTCACATCATGACCAGCCAAAAAAAAAAAAAGCATTATTAAATTTAAGTCCAGTAAAGAACCACAGCTAAAAGTATGTTGTTATCTTTTCTTTCGCTGTTCTCCAGTTTAAAAAAATGAGGAGGCCTGAGTTTGAGCTATTAAATTAGTCCCTGACAACTCCACGAAATCACAGAACATTTCTTCTTCTTCTGTAATGTTTTTATTCATTCTGTAATGTTTTTATTCATTCTGTTTGCGCAATAGGTAGCTTGGAGTCCCATGTGGTTCCAACTTGTCTGAGGTGTTGGCTTTGGGTACTGGGGAAAGCGAGACTTCAGAAGGTTGATTCACACGGGTCGTAGAAAAGTTAAGATTCAAATTCTAGTTCATCTGAGTCTAGAATCTACACATCTTAAATCTTCCATGATGCTTCTAACTGGTAGGAAACCCATAACCATCCCAGAAGTTCCGACTCTCTGCTTCCAAAGGCAAGAAAACTGTTGAAGAAAGAGAACCCCCTCAGCTTCCCTAATGGTAACATCCAAAAACAGTCCATCCCCAACTAGGGAATTTTCGGGCAGGGAAACCTGGTGATCCCTGAGGCGTGGAGCAGATGCGGTGAGCAAGTCCTTCAGAGACAGAGGGCTCACTGGGGGCAGTGGGGCTGGGGAGGGGGCTGGGACAGAGGGGCTAAGCCAGGCAGGATGGGGAGCCTGGTATAGGCTCCAACAGCTTGGCACATTGACTGACCCGACACCAGAGGGAGAAATTGATACGTGTTCAAGAACGTGGTCTTTCCATAATAGAAGAGATTCTGTTGCCACATTACCAAGAATGTCTGTAGTTGTCAGAGGTAGGCTTGGGTGGGGACGTGAGCCAAATAAAACTTTTGTGGCTTGCCATTATTACTTTCAGTGGCAATATTTACTCAGAAAACCATCTTTAAAAATAAGTTTTATCACCTGGATGTTTGCAGTCATGTGTCCTTGACTTGCGATGCCTCTCTTTTCCTGAGTGGGACCCAAACCCTTTTCCAGTTTTCTGCAGCCATGACACTTGTCATTTACGGAACGCTCAGACATGTGCCACCCTTCATTCCAGGCCAGGGCCTTAGTCCCATCATTGTAGCTCAGGGGTGTGATCAGCATAAATCTTGTAAGAAAAAATAAAACACATCCTCAGTAGAGAAGGGTTACAAAATACGATCTATTCGTATAATCTCTGCATTTAAAATTAATATGTGATGTGTTTTCACCAGAAACCTCCTATAATACAGCACAAGGAGGTCAAGGCTGAAGCTCCGAGTCCATGGCAAAGATGGTTCAATGCCATTTCACTCACCCTCTGACTTCCATGCCTCCCAAGTGGTCAGTCAGAGCCATAAGAGGCATCTTTCCACAATTAAATAGTGTTGAAATACAGATGACATGTTAAGCAAATCATATTTCCATTTCAAGAGCCTCTTTTTTTCTTGCTTGCTTCTTTCCCATATATATTTAATTCAGTGTGGGAGAATCCTGCTTGACCATTCTGTACATAATTCATTTTTATGATGCATATTTATTTCATTTGAGGTGCCTTTTCTTCCCTGACAAATGCAGTCTTTTCCTGAGTCAGTTGTCTATCTGAAAAACTAGGATCATACATAGTTTTATGTTTCATATAAAATGTGCCCCTTCAACTTGTTACATTCTACCTTCAAATAATGTGATGCCCACAAGTATTTTTTGAAATTTCTCCTGGAGCCCTCTGTACTATTGTCACTTATTTTTTTACAAATATTATAAACTCCACATTACAGTGTTATTTATTTTGCTTTATACAGTCACTAATACTTGGAAAAATCAGAAAATAAAAAAATACCTTTAATTTTGCTTCTTCTCTATTATTTCTAGTGCTCTTAATTCCAGCACATAGATCTGAGTTTCTAAATGGTATCTTTCTCCTCCAGAACATCTTTTAACATTCCTTCTGCTGTCTGGTGAACAAATTCAGCTTTTGTTTGGGTGAAAATATCTTTGTTTCATTTTCATTTTTTAAGGATGTTTTTGCTGATTTAGAAATCTTGATTAACATAGTGAGTTGGTTGCTCTTCTCTTTCCTTTCAGTATTTTGAAAATGTCATTTCTTGTCCTTTGGCTTGCATTGTTTCTGATGGAGTCAACTGTTATCCCTGTTTCCTGGTCCATAATGTCTTTTATTTTCTGGCTGCTTTTTTAAAATCTTTCTCTAAGTTTTCAGGGATTTTATTATATCATGCCTCTTTGTAGTTTTCTTTGTGTTTGTCCTATTGTAGTTCATTTGGTTTCCTGTGCCTGTGTGTTTATAATTTTTATGAGGTTGGGAAAAAATTTTAGCATTATTTCTTCAAATATTTTTCCAGTCTCCCTTTCTCTTTTCCTGGGACGCCAATTTACACATTCGTTAGACCCTCTACATTATCATGAGGGTAACTAGGAATCTGCTTTTTCATGTTGAATAGCATGAATGTTACAATGTTAATTATCTCAACTGTTCTATCTTCTTTTAAGGAACACTACATTTTTGATCCAGCAGTAGTTAAATTACTTGTAGATTTGCTTGATTCGTTTGAGTCTTGTCATAAAGCTTTATTAGGTCAAGATTTGAGTGACTAGTTTGGTCCTACTCCTAAGGCATGGCTTTTCTGGAATCTCTACTGAACACTCTGGATGTTTACTGAGGTCTTTCCACTCTGATGAGACCATATATTCAAACTCTTCTCAGCCTGTGCCTGCTCTAGGAGTTGCTCACCTTCTAGCTTCTGGGTTCTTGTTCTCTTCACAGTAGTGGTTTTTCTCCAGTGGTAGAGTTCCATCCTAGGTACAAAGGGACTCCCATGCAGATTTCTAGAGCTTTCTTTTCATTTCTCCCTTCTCTTTGATCCTTTGCCTTCCAAATTCTAGCTCTCTCTTCCTTGAGTGGCTCTGATCTTTGTGTAGGCTCCTGTCCCCTGTCCTGTGGTCCAGAACACAGCTTCACACTGAAAACCAGAGAGCTCACATGATGCACTATCCTTGTCTTCTATCTCTCAGGAATCATAATCTTATGCTGGTTCTTGTCCAACATCAAAACACCTTTGTTTCCTGTACTTTGTACAGATATGTGTTGTTTATGGTAGGCTATTCCAATATTAGTTTCTCCATCATGACCAGAAGTAGGAGTCACCTATTAATTTTAATTTTCCTCTTATATTTGCCCCCAGAAACATATCATAAAACAGTTTTCTACAGCCTCCTATATATATTACTCTTTCTTTTTTCTTAATCCACCCTCAGCTTCCTACCACTTGCTGTAATATTTGGGCTTCAAAGTCTTAATACATGCCAGAAACTGAAAGTATTCCCCAACACGTGGCAGGATTTTAAAATAGAAGATGTTTTCTACATGACATGGTCACTACTCTGCCCTGGGTCATTCCACAGGAATCATCTTGTGCCTCCCCTTACAAGGAGATTCAGCTCATTTGTTGAACTGCCGTACTTCCTCATTTCCCTACTTGGTTGGGCCACAGTTGTCATTGTCAATGTCACACCAACTTCACTTAAGGTGATGTCTCTCTTTCCTTTATCGTACGTGAGTGATTCTAGGTTGTTACAATACAGTAGCTTTTATATTTTAGTGTTACTCATACCTCTGCTATTTCTTTTTCATGTAGGAAGTGGTTTCTTATCTTTTTACTTGTTAAGAATCCTCGCTTACTCCTCTAACTACTTCACTGAACCTTCTAAGCAGTCGTGGCCAAGAGTTTACATAAGGAAAAACATATTATTTTGTTTAAATTGCTTTTCTTTTATTTGTCCCTTTTGAAGCTATAATTTTTATGTGGAGATATTTTAATATTTTTGAAATTATGTGTCGATAAATGATACTACTTGTTACTCTTTTCTACATAGATAAAGGCACATTATAAAATATTGGCTAAAAGTAGGCATTGAGTCTTACAGGACTGGAAACCATTGATTGATTGAATGGTGATAGGAATTGCTTTCCATGTTTAATGCATTGTCCTAAGTTAAACATAAAGGTGAAGTAACTATCCTTGAAGAACTCACAATGTAAGAACATACATACCCTAGAGTTCATCTGCTTTGTTCACTAGAATATTCCTTGTTCCCAAAACAGTCACTGACTCAGAGAGGCAGTCAATAAATGCACCCTGAATTAAGGTAAATTTTTAAATAGCTTAAGAAAGGACAATCAGTAAAGAATGACGTACTAGTGGCGCAAATGGAATACTGTAGGAATTTAGAAGAGGAAACTCTCAGACCTGCAGTGACCACAACAGGCCTCTGGCAGGAAAGCTTTTAACTGAGACCATGATGCATAAACCAGACTGACACACAGACAGATGACAAGTTCATTCCAAAGTGAGGGGCACAAGCACATGGAGAATTACCTGGTATGTTGAAAGGATGATGAGTAACCAAGTTTGTCGGGACCTTCGTAATCAAGTTCAAGTAGAAGACTAAGTAACAAGAAATGAGACTTGAAAGTCAGGGCTGGCCGGGTTGTAGGAGGAACTACCGCATAGACCAGGGAAACCAGGGCTCATTTCTGACACAATAAAAATAATGCTTTAGAAGATTAATTTAGCTTCAGTGTGTTGGGAAAATAGGATGTCAAGGGACAGATCTTAACCCCAAGGACCTGCTCCCCATCAAACTCTCACCAAATATGCAAACCACAGGAAAACCTACCTTTAGAATCCACTAAACCTCAGGATGACATTATTACTTTAATATCCTGAACCCACAATGAGGAGATGAAGAGAAATTAGACGGTACTTATGTTACATGTAGGATTAGGAAAAAAGATAGACTCAGTGTTTAAAATCAAGGAATAATGTGATGGGGTATGAAGGTGTCTTCCCAGTAACTTGTGTTGTCTCCTTCTCTTTGTTCTTCATTATACACCATCTTAACATCCTCTGGCACAAGGCCCTGGGAACTGGGCAAAGCCACAGTCGTTTAAGCTTCAAGGAATCTGTCCTCAAACATTTTCCTGCGTCAGAAGGGATGGACTCAGATAGTTTGACTTTTGATCTGTTTTGACTAATTAATCCCACGCCCTTTGCAACTACCTGGAGAGGGACCGATGTTACGCTAGGCATACCTCCCTGGGAGCGGTAGGTTCACGCAGCCTCCTCAGGGTTGCCTCTATGACATTGGTGAACATCATTTGACTTACTCCAAAGCCTGGGCAGCAAGATGAAGTGTCCCTATGCAGACTCTAGCCGGGATGACACTCTGAGGCTGAAGTGCAGACTGGAATCTGCCCTGGTCAGAAGAGGTGGGGAGCCCAGTAATCTTGTGGCCTCACTGTTGGCCCTCAGCGCACACCACAGAAGTCCCCTTGTGGGCCTCAGAAATCCCCTGGTTGCTTCTACTCCCACACCCTGTGAAAATAATTACTAGTTCAGGCCCAAAGATTAAAACAGCCACAGCATGAAACAACTGCAGTGTTCCCCTTAGCGTACTTATTTGCTTAAGCTTCCGTCCAGAATATCCCATCAGTCAGAATTCCAGGCAGTGCTTAAAAAGTACAAAATCACTAAGCTTTCATCTCCGACTATTTTCTCTTGGTCCTAGACTCCCTTCCTCTAAGTGGGGTGTGAGTCTTATTTTCATTCTTTCTCATGTAAGTCATCCCCTTCTTCCATTTGGTGCGTCCTGGTTTAGCTATGGTGACCAGGCAGGAGGCCTCTCCCAAACTGAGGAGAGAAAGTACAACATTGTTAAGAATTTTCTCTTACTCAGAAACGGGACAAATAAAGTCTTTGAACACTGAGTGGGCAAGAGGCACAACTAGCGTTCTCGGAATGGATGAGGCAACTCATAAGGACTTTGGGAGCGGGGCACACACATTCTGCCCAATGCAGAAAGGATGATTTGATCAATATATTATAGCTCTTATTAAGTGGTATTAGAGTTCTTGTGAAGCACACTTTTTAAGAGACAGAGTCTTGTGGAAAGCCAAGGCAAGTTTTCATTTGGGGAACAGTCTGGGGCTCACAGACTGTTGAGCACATGCAGTCTGCACTCAAGTCTCTGGATGAGTATGGAGAGGGAATGGCGAAGTGATTCAGCTAAATGTGCATCACCGATGACATGTGCGAAGGCAGAGCGGCTGGCGAAATGCAGCCTTCGGGGGGAGAAGACGTTATTTTTCACTGGAGAAAAAGGGCTGTTACAAAGAGGACTTGGCCGATCTTGTAGACAGCAGAAAGAGAATCCTCCGATAAATGGGTCTCTAATGGTAAAATCTCAAATATCATGGCAACCATGAGTAAGAGATAAAAATGTCCAGGATATTAAAAACACCCCAAACAGCCAGATGGTAAAAATGTGCCTGGCGGTGTTCAGGCCATGTGGCATTGTTCGCAGGGCACGGGTTGGGGTACTGGCATTTCTGCAGGGCAGCATGAGTGTGAACATTCTTGGTCAGCTGTTCTGTCCAGATACCACCATTGGGCACCTCTGGGATTTTCCTCTTCCTTAATCATTGTATGGGCTTGAGATTCGGGGGTGCACGGGGACTGAGACTGTTTGGTGTGTGGGAGAAACACATAACATTTTAACTGTGCTCGGAGACACAGGGACTCGATGAGGGAGGCTTGTTAAGAAATGTAAGCAAACCAGGAGTTCTGTTTTGCCTCCCACCATATCACTGTGGTTCAGAAGGAACTGCTGAGCTTCATCATGAGTCAAAGCAGCAGTCGGGGTCACTGATAGAGGAACAAGACTAAGGGCTATATGTTATAGATAAAGGGAAGAATTGAGGTAACTGTGACATCACAATTATTATTCTTACTGCACATTTACTTCGGTTATTAATTTTTAAAATGCACTAATTGTTTGTGGGGCACACATCACATGTCCTGGCCATAATCCATGAATACATTGTAACATTTTTCTCCTGTAATCCCATATTAAACATATGAGACGGATGTTCTCACTGCCCTCATTTTATAAATGAAGAAAATAAGGCACAGAGCGGTAGGGTATGTGACACGCCCAAGTTTATGGATTCCTCTCCGTGCAGGCACCGACAGGTACAGCGCAGATGCCGAGAGCCATGAAGTGGAGAGGTCCCTAAAACCATGTTTTCAACCAGTAATTAAACTTTGATTTTCTGTAACTCACAGAAAAGACAAAAGAACTCTGAGTGTGAGGAAATTTTGGCAGACTCCAGGTCTAGAGAGAAATTTCTTGGAAACAAGCGATCACACGTAAATATGTTTGATATGGAATATTCAAATGCACACTCAACCTTCCCCACGAGTGGATGCATTTACCAAATACAGGTAACAACACTATGCGCAAATGTTTGCTTTCACAACAGCATGGTTGATGGTGCCAAATGTCCATCCATATGCAGGGGTGGGGGCAAGCCTTTTCTGTAAGAGCCAGCCCTATAGTAACTGTTTTCAGCTTTGTGGGTCAGGGAGTGTCTGTCATAATTACTCAACTCAGCCATTGTGGTGTGAAAGCAGTCGTAGACAATAAATAAATGAATGAGTGTGGCTGTGTGCCAATAAAATTTTATTTACAAAAACAGGCGGCAGTGAACTTGGACTGTGGTCCATAGTCTGCTAACCTCTGTGTGAGAGGGCTAAAATAACTCCATTTCATCGAGGAGACGCGAAAGGAGTGCTACCGTTGCAACCAAGAAAAATACAGATTGGAATCTCATGTTTACAAAGGGAGGTGGTCAACACGGTCCTCACTTTGACTTTCAGGGGTATTAAATGACGATTCAAAGGAAACGGACTCATGTTAAGTGATAAAAGAGTTCGGTGATTCATAAAGAAGAATGTCTCAGCTGTCGGTTAACTAAACATTGGAAAGTCCTTCAGAGGTAATATTAGCACCCAAAGTATAGGGTTTAATGTTCGGAAGAACCAGAGTAAAGCTGAGCACCAACCGACATACCTTTAGTGTTGCAGGTCCTGCTGACGAAATACAAAGATAAAAATTAATTTAATTTTTAAAAAGAAAGTGAAAGAAAAAAAACTAGTATCAGAGCATTCAGTCTATTTGGTCCATGAGAAATTATTATGTGATTATTTATCAGAGATATTTATTTATTGGTATGGAAATTACTTCCATAGTTGGAAGTGACTAAGCTACGTCTATAATTCAGAGTCTACACAGCAGCCATCTCTAGAGACAGCAAAGAAGCAAAGAGATGGGCCTTCACGGATTTAGACTTTTAATCATCTGAAATCATAGAATGGATTCCTATTACCTCTTGAAATTAATTCTAGCTCTATCAGCTCTTACCTCATGGTTTTATAAGCAGGCACCAAAATGACTACATATACGCATATATATGCATATCACAGTGTGTATATATAGTTACACGTACATTCTCTATATAGTATCTATAGCATATGTTATATATACACACATAACATATATACATAGTATATATTGTGTATACAACATATATAGTATATAGTCTACGTAATACATATCTATGCATACATATTGTATACATAGTACATGCAGTGTACATGACTACATATTGCATTTGACACACATACTATACAGAGAAAGTAGAATAATAAGTAACGTACAGATACCAACACTTCCACTTCATTTATCTCATTAGATCTTCACACGAACAGGTAACACCAAAAAAGGCAAAGTAGCTTGAGCAAAGATAATAGTGAACAGATTTTTAATGAAGAGGCCAAGTCAACTTTACCTGTACTGAACAGCTGGATGGTTTGAAGCTCAGTCCCCTCCTTCTCCAGCAGATGGCACAGAGGGAGCAAAGTGGGACTCTCGTCCGGCGGTGTTCGAAATCCTTTATCTTCTGTAAAATATGGGAGCACCAGTGAATTGGTAAACAAGACCTCTCTCACACGCACAACATATTCAATATTTGGTGGCAAAGGAGCTCCCATTAAGCTTTCATGGGAGTTAATAAATCAACAGAAACCACTTACTGCAACGTTTTCATGGGTCCTGTGGAATTCTAAGCAAATATCGGGTTTAAGAATGAAAAGTCAGTTATATTTTCGACGTAATCTAACGTTCAAAGAAGTGTAAAAGATGCTTAAGTGTTAATATTTTATGTTTCCCTGCTCTCAGCAGTAATTGCAGCCCATTAAAAAGAATGCTAAGCCATAGCTGTTAGCACTGGCACAGGCCCAAGGAAACACTGAACCTTCCCAGAAGGGGGTTAATTGCTACACGGAGAGGTAATTTATTTAGGAACACAGAAGCCCTGTATGGTCCCCCACGTGAGGCTGAGCGGCACAATCATACGTGGATATTACACTGGATAATCGAGGCCTTTGGTATGGTAGACTTCAGGACTAGCTAAGCCAAACAAGAAGGGGAGGTGGAGGGGAGAAAGGGAGAAAGAAAAAACCCCAACACCATTTTTCTCCGCGGCTCCCCATAAACTTTCCCTTTGGTGCCCTCCAGTCTGTCGCCCCCGTCACCGGGAACGTTGGCTGCTCCATAAAATTCTCGGTGGCTGATGAGAAAGGCTTGTATAACTATCAGATTCAGGGGTGGCTTCTACTAGTCTTTATTTGTCCAGATTGGTGCTTCAGCCCTTCTCAACGCTAACCTTAATTTTCGCCGTTTGTCCAAAGTGAGGCTTCCAGAACCTCATCCCCGTGAATGAAGTGGCCCTTGATTTCCTTCACAGGCTACACTGCACCACGTGGCTTGGTAAGCATCGTGTGCAGAGAATGTGATGGCTCCAGGCCTCCCTCGCCTAGTGATGGAGTTGTGTTCTCAATCCTATGGGTGCCTTGCTGTGTCCTGAGCTTCTGACTTTTGTCAACGACAAAAAAAGCCAACAGACTCCAAAACCAAGGAGGAGGACGAGGTGCCTCTGAGGAATCATTTTACCTAAGGAGCTGATGATTTTCTTGGCTACACTGACAGTAAATTTGGGGGTCTCGGAGGACTAGCAAAAGAGAATTAGCTTTACCTCTTTGTCTCTCTTTTTAACATCTCTAACAGCAAATTGATACTGAAGGAAAATTCCCTTGAAAAATAGGGTAAAGGAGAAACAGTGATTTCTCTAAAATGTATCACTGGTGTATTCCAGATTTTTCCACTTTGCCGCTCGGTCCTTAGGCCATCTCCGGTCAAACCCTCCATAGAGGAGTGTTTATGGGGTCCTCATTTAGCTCCTGGCTCCGTTATGAGACATGATCACAGAACACAAAAGGCGTACGGCCCAAGGCTCAGCCCAGCCTTCCCAGAGGGTTCCGTATCATAGGAAAGATTTTCAAAAAGGATTTGAGTGAGACAGAGGACAATTTTATGGTCACTGCAGTAGGAGTGACAGCAGAGAGAGCAATGCTGGCACACAGGGAGGGTCCTTCCATTCCCCCATCAAGCTGCTATCCTGTCTTACTTGCTATTCTCTCCTCCAGCACCGGGGGCCTCTGTAACCCGAGGGCCTTGTCTTTTCCCAGACCTGAAGACACCCAAAGCCATTATCTGGACCTTTCACCACCCACTTACCACCAGCCACTCCTGATAAAAATTGTGTCTTACATGTGGAGGGATCCCCTCTCAAACACTTCCATCTCTTCAGTGTCAATCGGCCAGGTGTTTGGGAAAAAAATACCATTTAAAATCACTTCTACAAAGTTATGGGTGACTCAAGCATCTTCCACCTTCATCTTCCCCTTCTTCAAATTCTTCACGAATGGTCCAGATTGGAGAGAGCCTATCGAAGACTCACCCTGGCCACACGTGCATCAGATGACTGGGCCACCAAGTCTACACCAGGGGAGAGAACAGGAGAAGTTCCGTTCTCAGGCTCAGCAGTCCATCCATCCCATCAAACACTTTTCATGGGGCACCAAGTTCCATGACTGTTCTCAACCCTTTTCAACGTAGAGTTTGATGTGCGGGCTGCTGTACTTGATGGAAAGTGGGGAAGGAACCACTCTTTTTACAGAGCAAAGGGCAACGCGTGCCATAAGTCAAAAGAACATAATGCTTGCTCTGGGCCCCAGGCAGGGAGGCTCCTTTTGGAGAGAAGGAAGCACATCCAGGTGGCTGCTAAGGGTCTTCACAGTGCTTTTTCTGTTCTGCCCCCTTTTCCCTCTCTGTTTGGAATTCCAAATTCTCATCTGGGCTGTGTGTAATTAAGCATGGTAATTTATACTAAAAAAAATTTTTTTTAAGTAATTTTAAGGTTTTTCAGTCAATTTTTTTTCATTCTTTTTATCTCACAAGGGCTTCTTAAATCAGATCAGAATATCACACAGAGCAGCCTCTCTTCTGGGTTATTTTTAATTTGTTCCTCATCCTAGCAGATTTGGAAGTCATTAAAGATCATGAGGAAGGTCACAGAATTAAATGAAACATATGCACACGTGAACACACACGTTTCCAAGGGTTCGAGTTTCTCTCTCTCTTTGCATCCAATTTTTAAAGAAAGCCTGTGTTGAATCTTCTGTTCTGCAAGTATTCCACTGAGGAGTGTCTTATCTTTTTAATCCTGAAGTTCATCTTGGAATTTATCTAAAAGGAATTTTTTTGGTCATCGAGGTCAACACCCCTTTTCTTACTCTCTCCTTGTTTTCAATTTTCTTTCTAAGGAATTGGAAGAAAATGCAGGCAGATGCGTAGTTAAGTAATCCCAGAGCTGTGCGTGTCACTTGGACCACAGCCAGACACATGCTAAGGTCTTCACTTGCCAAACACACACCAGGGACCTCTTAAGCAATCGAGAACTGCTACATGTGTGCAAGAGCTAACATCTCGAGCACAACAGAAATCTGTAATTCAATTATCCTCCATTTCTCCTGCCTTTGCCCTCCAAGCATCCCAACACACTGGAGCACGGAGGTCCAAATTGGAAACTACTGAATGCTCCCTCTGCGTGGACGGGTGGCGAGGTTGTCTTCTCTGATTTACAAGTGGGCATAATGTGGAGGAACAGAGGACTCGGCACTCAATAAACCTGCGGAAATGGGAAGGATGAGAGAGGAAAACAAGACAAGGAAAAAAGCTACTAAACCAAGGATAGACTAAAATCAGCAAGAAGAGCTGCTGAACACTAACCAGAGAAACTCAACCAAGGGTTAATTTCTATTGCTCACCAAGTTCTCTTGGGGGGCACTGGTAGCCCCCTCAAGGGGCTCACCCTCAGAAAAGAGGAATTTCTTTGCACAAGATAAGGACTTATTTTTACTGTTGGTACATGGTATACTTAAGGGGAAATGAACTGCCTCCACTCTTGCCCACATACAAGTATTCTACTTCCAAAAATGGGATCCTGCAGTACACAAGACATTATTGATGACCTGCTTATGAAATGAGAAGAACAGGGGGAGGTAGCCCCCAGCAGTTTTACCCCCACTTATTATGAAGGACCTGGTCACTTTCCACAAAAAATGAGTAACTCCCAGCAGGAAAAAATGTATAGAATGTGCTGATCTTGAACACAGAGTATTTACATAACATATTTTATCACCCATAGATCTCACAGAGCTAGGATTTTCTCCTGGGAGGCACTGTTAATATTTCAACCCCTGCATATGCCAAGTGCAAACAAAGATTGTTTGAAAAGGTATACAGAGGGCTGTCGTTCTTCCTGGCACCGTACAGATGCAGTGTGCCTATCACTAAAAAAAAAAATGTTTTTTTTTTAACAAGAGGTGGCAATATTATGCAAATGACTAATTCTAATTAGAGCCTCTTAAGTGTTCCTCAGGGATCTTTTGATTGCCAGCGACAGAAACCTAACTCTAATGAACTTAGAGGGAATGTATTGGTTGATCTAGAAACATCTGAAGTTATCAAACGAAGGCTTAAATCGTCAACTTTGCGGAAGGACAAGGATGCTGCTAGCCCTTAAAAGCAAATAAAGTCAGAGTTTCAAATGACCAGGACTTTTCCTTCTGTGTCCCTTATCTTTGCTTCTCCCTGTGTGTTGGCTCTTTACTTCAGATTGCTTCCACAGTGCGGGAAACATGGTGCCTGGCCAGTCCTAGGCTTCCTGCCCTGCTGCTTTTAACAATAGAAAAGAAAAGGTTTTACCCTCTTCCTATTGTCAGTTGAAATATCCAGGTGGAGGGTTCTGATTGACGCGGCCACATCAGGCACTCCACCTCTACCAGAGTCGCCCTCACATCAGACTATCACACTGTGCTCTTCCCTTGTGCCTGACACGTCTCCATCCAGTGGTTACTGCCTCATCCGGTGAGGGTGAGTGCTCTGCCCCCCCTTTCAGTCACGCACCCCATCTCTTTGAGTTTCAGCATCTTCCCCTGTAAACTGGGGAAAACAAACCTCCTCTCAAAAGGAATGTCAACCGATGCAACACTAGGGACGAATCTTACATGCATTATGCTGAATGAAAGAGACTTCAAGCAAAAAACGCCACAGCATGTCATTCCATTTTATGAAATGCTGGAAAAGGCAACCTTTGGCTCTTCAGAAAATTCCACTTGATTTCTCTGGGAGACTCATTTTTTAATCTTGCTGAATGGTGTCAAGAGACATAGAAAAGAAGACTCTTTGTGGAAGTAAACCATTGCAACATCCTCTGTTCTAGTCGGAATCCTCTACCACAGAGCTCTGGGTTCTGGGAATTGATGGAGACCAAAGGTTTGAGGGGAAAATGAGGTCAAGGTCACTGAGACACCACATGACTGGGGATCAGCTAACTGTTGGTGAGTGGGTTTCCTTTAATAGTGTGGAGCAGACTGAGAAACAGAATGTGGAATAGTTTGGAAAATGAGTGATGCCCAGTACTGAGTGACTCTCGGGTGGAAGGTATTAACCCTCTCCTGAGCCAGAAAAGGGATCCCTGAGGTTTCTCAGGGAAATTATAATATTTGTGGATTTGAAAATAGAGAAGTGGCCAAGGCTTAGAAGCTGAACGAGAATGACTCATGTCGGTAAGGTACTCCATGGGCTGTGCAGACAAGTGCTCAGTCACTGTCAGGACTGGAAATGTCCTGGGTGGGCCCTGAGAAAGTGCTTCGATTTCAAATCCTGGTGACCACGAGGAAATAATTTCTCTGAATCGTCAATTCTTCCGTATTAAACGAGGATGACAATAAGAGTATCAATCCTACCTCACATATTGTGAGAAGTAAGAGAAGGCCTTGGAGTACTTTGAACAGTATTGTCAACTCTTTCCCACACTTACTGTGCGTAAGAGCAGCGAAGAGGTATCCCCAACCATGGCGCCTACCCAGACATCTACCTGCCATTGCAATGTAGTGTATGCTTGCATTTCATTCTTGCAGCAGGAGACTGACTTCCCTAATTATGTTGTCCGGCCCTGGCATTCTCCAAGCATAACTGGCTATTAGTGAGGCGAGAAGGCCCAGCCATGTGCTCCGCGATGGGAAGCTGAGCCGACCTTTCAGGACTCTTCCAGGCAAGATTCTGTGGCTTGGGGAAGTCACGTTTCCAGTGAGCAATCCACAGCGTGTCTGCATCTCCGATGACTAATAAGGTCTTGACTCATTTTACAAATAAATGCCTTTCCTTAGGTTCCAGTGCTAAAATGCAACACTCTTCCCCCTAAGCCCACTAACCATCCTTCTTACCTGAGCGGCACTAAATCATTCTGGCAGTGGGCAACTGTGATTCATCGCCAGGTGACCCAACTGCTCTTTTATCTTAGTCAGGGTCTTTGGTATGTTCTCGATGGCTGCTTAGCCAGAGCGCGTGTATTTCTATGGCAGAATATAAAGTAGGCAGACATGGTGATACATAAAACATAAGCCAGCAAGGTGAGGTAGCAGGAGCACCACAGGGGGCCTTGGGAAGAAGTTTTAAAAACCAGAACTTAACCCTAGAGAGAACTCAACAAGTATTCTGATACAGGCATCGCTCATTTCTACATTCTGAAAATGATCTGCATATTTTCGGCAGGGACTCCAAGGCAGGACTTAGCATCAGTGGCACAGTTTCTGTGAATTAATAAATAGGTCAGTAAAAAATGCAAGCCCACTGACAACACTTTGACTTATTTATTCAACAATAACAACATGTTTTCATCGAGAAAAACCTGTGCCCAGCCCTCCTCTACAAGTCAAGGAGGCAGTTGAAAGCCTCCCCCCTTCCTGTTGCTTATAATCTGGTGAGAATCACAAATCATAAATAACTACAGTAGTCCCCCCTTATCCACAGCTTTGCTTTCTGTGGTTTCCATTATCCACGGTCAACTGCAGTCTGAATCTATTAAATGGAAAATTCCAGAAATAAGTCATTCACAAGTTTTAAGCTGCACCCAGTTTTGTGCAGTGTGGTGAAGTCTCACATCATCCTGCTGCGTCCTGTCTGGGACATGAACCATCCCTTTGTCCAGCATGTCCACACCGTAGATGACACTGCCCATCCGCCACCCAGCAGCCCTTGCAGTTATCAGCTTGACTATCACAGTATTGAAGTGCTCATGTTCAAGTAAGCCTCATTGTACTCACTAATGCCACTTCAAAGAACTTTTACTACAGCGTATTGTTACAATTGTTCGGTTTTAATATCATTGCTGTTGATCTCTGACTGTGTCTAATTTATAAGTTAAGCTTTGTCACAGATATGCATGTGTAGGAAAAAACGTAGTACGTACAGGGTTCAGTGCTATCCTTGGTCTCAGACATGCACTGGGGGTCTTGGAATGTATCGCCTGCAAAGGAGCGGAATTATACAGGGTGGGGCAAAGGCAGGTTTACAGTTGTTCATATGGAGAGTAATCCACTAATGAATAAATAATGATACAAGAACAAACTGTTTATAGTCGTTTCAGATAGTGTGATGAATAAAAATGAAACAGAGTAGGGGGAGGGGACAATGGGGTGTGCTCGGGGCAGAGAGAATGGTTTGGATCTTTCATTCTATAGAACCTTAATTAGGTCAAGTGACATCCATCCCTCTGTATGACACCGATAAAGTCAGAATCTGCTCCTCTCTTTCAGATGTGTAGCAATTTCTGACCTTTGGTCAAAGGTAGAGAAACAGGAAACAGTTAGCTTGCTGGCTTTCCTGAAAGCCAGCACTAAAGGACTTCTGAAGTTTCCTTCAGCTTGGTAACAAACTCTTCTTTATCCATTTATCTCCAGAAGCCGGGATTCGCTGGTCCCCAAGAGGGAAACAGTGACGACGCTTTAAAGGCTCTGCCATTCCTCGATTTGCAGAATCAGTATAAATAGACCATGTTTGGAAAAGTGAGCCAAAAAAACCCAAAAAGGTGGAAAAATAGAGACGCTAAAAATAAATGACTAAAAGAGAAAAGTTCCTGTAATTTTAGGTTTAAAATACGAGGTTGAGTAATCAAGGCAAGTATTTTTACAGCCTTGTCAATATTTTTCCTGGAAGCTCGGGTAAACAGACCTTCTTCAGATCTGCAGTGTGCGTGCCTAATGGTCTTAGGTGTCTCTGACCACAGAATAACTTTATCCCTAAGAAAGAGAGCAAACAGGAACTCTGCGGTTTGAGCATTCCCCACAAATAAGTAAATATATGGATGTATATTAAAAGCTTCAGTGCCATAGGACAGATAATTTGGGTCTATTTGAGAAGTGTTTCCGCTCTAGGGGAATCTTTCGTACAAAACATTCCGTGCACTGGAAGGCCAAGCTGCTGGCGTCCGGTGAGAGCAACCATATTTTCCGCCTCGTTTGTATTCTCTTTTAATTGAATACCGAATGCCCCACAGCTGTGCCAGAACGCACACGAGAGGCTGCACTTTTTCTAAGCCGAGTCCTCATTTATTTACCATGCTGGTGAAAAACCCCACTGGCTTTCTTCTCTTCTGAGTCTGTGGCCAGGAGAAGCAGGGGGTCACAACGTGCTGAACAGACTTTAAAAGGGAGAAACGTTACCCTAAGAGCCTTCAAGTGCATGTAAGTCCTCAGTTCTAGCTGTCTCTGGGTTTTATGAGGCGTTTGCCCAAAGCCCTGCTGGGGAACAGAACGTGGTTTCAGCCAGGAGTTCTGTCTCTAACTGGGGCAGGTTTCCACTGGCTGATTCATTAGGCCCTACTGATCCAAGGGTTTAACACGAATCCATCACGCCAATAGCTGGCACCTCCCAATCTGTGGATGCTTGATTGTTGGACATTGGGTAGAAAGTAGATGCTGGGAACTGTCAGGGGAAACAAATCACATATCAGATGCCCATACATCACCCTGAAGGCCACGGATACAGGGTGTGCTTTCCAGTCAGACACGACTAATCAGTCTTCAATCTGGACCTGGCCAATGCACAGTCAGCACAGTTAACGGGGACAGGAAGGCTCACTCTCTCTTCTAAGGAGGGTCCAGTGTGAAGCGATATGTCCATTGATAAGACTGGCTCCTTGCTGAAAAGATTTGAAAGATCACTTGGAAATGAGAACCTCATCACTTTGCCCCAGAAGGAAAAGAAAACTAATGTTGCTCTTCTAGACTTTTGGCGACTTCTGACTTCATCAACAGGCCAAAACTTCAGGTTGATCCAGTCAAAAAGCCAGTCAGACCAGTCATTTTCAAGCAAATGAAAGCAGGTACTTCTTCAGATAGCAATGAACAAATTATTCCCAATAGATTGTGTGGATTAAAGATATCAAGTACTCTAAAAAAGCATTAGACAAATCTATTTTTGTTGAGCAATCTGATGTCATTTCCCATGGAAAAGTGAGCACATATCCTAAAAGCATCCATAACCAGACTAACATCCAAAAGGACACCTACTCCATTTGTATACCTAACAGTCCAAAACGCCAGAATGCAGAGGCAACGTGAGCTTCCTCATGTTCTTGAGTTTGAGTTAATGTGGGCAAATGTGAGCGAATGAACGATCAGCTGAGCATTTTTATGTCATGTTGATGTGATCTCTTTCTGATCCTTCGCAGAAAATATTTAGGACGACTTGTACTCGGCACCAGTTGATTCTCACCATATGACACATCCATGCATTTCTTCTCCAGAAAGACAGTAAACAGCAAGCAGCTGAGCAAGAACAACTTTTTCCCACAGTGTCTTGAGTCTGGTCCTGTTTATCTTTCTCTAACAATGGAAACAGATGTACTTTTTGTGCTTACAGCTTCCCAGATGTATCCCTCTAAAATGCTGTCTGCTCTTCAAAGGCATTGCTAGGTTTTCGAGCAGCGAGGGCTCTGCCAAGTTAATTACTTGACTCAAGACACTGCGATTTCTGGGTGGAAAGTCCACCCTCTGCAGGCAGTGCTCCATGGCTGAGGGTCCACTCGGGGTCCTCCTGCAGAGGACTGTGACCACAGACTCAGAAATGGACCTGTAAGTGGAAGCTAGGGCTCCTGGAAGCCCCAGGTCATGACAGTAAGGAAAGCCTGGTGCTCAGAACCAGTGGTAGACAAAATTGCTTCAGCGCTGCCATCGCCTGAGGTCAGAATTGAACCCAAAGCCCTGTGTGATATTCCGTGTGGGGCTGAGGTCCAGTTCCCCAGTTCTGGGGAAAAACGGGGCTAGACTCTGGGTAGAAAATAGCAAAACCTGACAGAGTCACACTCCAACTGTTAGGAAGTCCTATTTTAAAAGAAACACTTTCCTTTTCCCTAAATTATAGCATTCCTTTACTAACTGTGCTTTCTTCCCCTACTATAGCCTTAACGAAAAAGGTACACGTTTCTGTCTTTACAACCCTCTGTACCAACATGCTAAGCAATATAAACTGTAGAGTTTTAATGTGAAGCCGTGTAAAACTCAGCACTTACAACAGTAAAATATACATTTTTCTCACATAGAACATAGAACATTCAGCAAGACTGACTCTATTCTGGGCCATAAAATAAATATTAGCAAATTCAAAGGAGTAGAAATCACACCAAGTACATTCTCGGATCACAAAGGAGTTAAACTAGACATCAATAACAGAAAGATATTTGAAAAATCCCCTAAATATTTGGAAATTAAAGGACACAT
>VMDR010013418.1:0-25018 GCA_007922815.1 Macrotus californicus | reverse complement strand
TTTAAATTTTTAAATCTTTAAAATTAAAAGTTTTCTTTCAGGAAATACTTATTTTCATGGGATACTCAAATAATCAGAGTAGAAAAGAACTGGAATATTAGTCTTTTCTTAATCATCGTATATTCCTTAGTTATTGGTTCAGTTGGCAACATACCAGTGGTACCCCAAAGTGACTTAGTAGAACTCTGTAGTTTGGAACTACTGATCACATAGCAGCTTGAGCTGAGCTGGTGATGCTACATGTCTATAGTTCTTGGGAATTTTACAAGCATCCAAAAGGAAGTCTAGGATTGGAAGAGTCTATGGTGGCCTGTTCATTTAGGGAATAACCAATCCTGGAAATGTTGAAAAACCACCAAGGGAAGATATAGTGCTAAAACTCCCTAGAATTTCTGATGTGCTTTGGTATATATGAATATGTTGTCTGAACTCCTCAACCTCCAGAGGAGGTGCATTGGAATGAAGAGATAAATTGTGGCTTAGAAGATTCCCTTTCTCTGGCAGTTCCTAAGGCTTCCAAGGAGCTTTTGAATTTTCCCAGTAACCTCCCTGGGACACATCTAGTAAAAAGTAGGGGCTATAAAACTTTGAGAATGATACAGGGGGATCTGGCGAGATTCCTGAGGAGAGGGAAGGGACCCTGAAGCCGAACTGCAACCAGAAACCAACTAAACCTCCTGCATTTCCTAAAGGACAGTGTTTTAAATGGGAAAAGGAATTCCAGTCACAAGCTTTGAACTAATTTGGCAAAGGGTGGAGGGGTTATTTTTGGGGGGTGTTTTAGAGGGAATGGGTTCTGAGGCAGAAACCTGCCATTATTCCAAAATTGTGTAGCTTTTGAATAAAAGACTCCTTTCCTTTTTCACCAAAACTCTGCCTCCAGAATTTATGGGTGGTAGACAGCAGCACCCCATCTCTGTTCACTTACAAGAACATTTCACAGCCAAGATAACCTCTTGGAAAATTATTTTGACTCAATAAATAGAGGCTAAATAAATAAATCTCTGGTTAAACCTTTTCCCCCTATAGGCCATGAGAAATTTATAAACTTAAAAGCCAAAATACTTGATTGCTCTGTGTCCATCAAAAAGGTAGAAAATTGTGGCCCAAGAGCACTTTCTGTGAAGATAGAAATATTACATATATATACCTGTCATTTGTGGCTATCAGGTACTCGTAATGTGGCTAGTGCAAGTGAGGACCAAGAATTTAAATTTTATTTAAATTTAATTAATGTAAAGAGCTACATATGATTAGCGGTTAGCATATTTGACAGTGCAGGGCTAGAAGTAGGCTAAACAGATCTACTCTTCATAACATTGGTTCTTGACCAAACAGCCCATAATACAAGTGTTTAAAACAAAAACAGAAAAATTAGTAGCATGAACCTCACAAAAGATGTTTCCTTACCTAAGATGTTTCATTTAGAACCACATTCCCTTTCTTTAGAAGATCTCAACTGAGAAAGAGGCTCTATTTGGAATTCCGAGCTTTTGGTTAAAGCTGGTGACTACTGGGGAAAATAAAGTCAGTGCTACCCAGGACCAAGTAAGCTGGTGGGTCCCCATCCCTCCTGGAAGCATGATTTGAGCTTTCTATAACATGGTGATGAATTTTTCTGTTTGGCACCATCCTGGAGCCTCTGTGCTTGCCAGTGAATGATTTCCTTTGGAATACTGTCAGGAGAGCTGAGTAAGTGACACACAAGTCTCAAGGCAAAATTCAGTGAGTAGTTTCAGAGGGACCTGTTAAAAAGTCATCATCAATCAAGGTCATGTGTGGCCCAAAGCCATTTTGGAACTAAGCCAGGCATTAATGGTTTTAGCTTACCCATTAATGTTGTAAGAAATCTCTTCCCCAGCTTGTGTGTTTAGGTGTTTATAAAACTGCAGCATGTTTCTGTTGGAAACACCTGTCTAGAATCTCATTTTCAAGGTAAGGAAACAGTCATTTGTACTGAACAATTTCTTGTATACAAAGAATGTTTAATCAGCTACGATAGATGCTAAAACTGATAAAATTCAAATATGAATGCAATACCTAGAATTGTATTCATTCACTCATTCAGTCAATAAACATTTGTTCTTGCCAACCACATGTCAGGCCCTAAGGATACAGAGAGAACAGGAAGACGGAAGATATATGCCTTTCTGGTATTTTCCTTCATGTGTTGGGTCTACCTTGTTCAAAGAGATACCCAGCTTTTTATTCAGAGCTTTAAAAGTACTGAATTTTCTACCCTTTTAATATTAAAATGGCACTTGATACAGTTTTAAAAAGTTGGCCATGTCCCTGAAAATCTAAAAATACTTAGATGTTAACGCTGTCTCTCAAATATTTTGCTAAGAAGGGGAGTAGCAGCCTGGATGGAGTAATAGCCTGACTCACCCTCCAGTCGTTTGCTAATGCTTGGGTATATCCTGAAGGGCTGGGAAATGAGATAAAATATTCAGGAGGCTATTTAGTGTACAAACCTAAAGAAAAAACTCTCACAGAATGACTTTTAGAGTATTCAAAGCCAGTTTTAAACTTGTCTTGATAATGCATGGTGAGAACGGTAAATACACTATTGTAAAATAATATTCGAGTGTTGACCATACACACCAAAGTGTATGAATCCCAGCTCCTCAGTATTTAGATCAATCATTCCATTACACTGTATGTGGTTGTATTTACTCTGTTTCTGTCTGGTCTTTCTTTTGTTTTTGGATTCTGTCTCTCCACACTATGCATCCCTCACATCTGTTGCTATTTTGTTCCTTTGACTTAACCTCTTCCCTGATTTTAAAAAATCATGCATGAGAGTCTGAGGATATCCTGAAACTCTCCTGAGATGAAATACACAGTTCACTTTGCATCAGAGTCTACTGAGACTGCACAAATCTATTCTCTTACATTAGCTAATAAAGGTAACATTTTCGAGATCTGAGTGCCCTTTTAGTAAGACGGTTTAGGCTCAAGGGACTGACACCAAGGTAAATACGAAAGGATATTAATATTAGGTCGAATCCTGTGAATTGCCATTTTTGTACGTCAAAGGGGTCAAATACCAGCAACTCCCTATGCTTCACTCTACTACTTACTGAGCTTTTACTGTCTGTCAGGGGAAGAATAGAGCTCTTGTGTGCTGTTTTCGCTAATTTATATTTCATACGGTTGTTTCAATGTTGTGTTTGAGAAGACACACTATCTCATATTTTAAACACACACACTAATTTGAAATTTGGAACAAATTATATTATGATTTTCTCTTAGAATTATTTGTTTTCACCTTGTTTAGAAATTCTAGAAACCGACAGAAGAAACTCTCTAAGTGATAAAAATACCAACCTAAATTAAATGGCATTCTTTAAAAGAAGAAAAACCCACACAAAATACTCATGGCCCCCCCTTACTACACCCTGGGGAAATGAAGCTACACACATTACTTTTAAAATCGTGTTTGCAGGACTACTGACCACAGGGAAAGTGAAGTGAACAAGAATGTGTCAAAAATAATTGTACTGCTTTTTAAAAAATGTTCCCATAAACTTGAAATATCAAATCGACTCATGCTGTCTTAGTGCTACCCTAAAAATATCTACCTGTTAAAACTCTACTTATAAACCTTCCATACCTGATTTAATAGGGGATTTCTAAAAGAAACTTTGGCTTCCTCTTCCTGTTCATCACTGTGAATGACTGAAAAGATTACTTCTAATTTTTTTGCAAAGTGTAGGCAATCAAGAAAAACATAAGTAGATATAAAAGGATCGATGAAATTATTCTGGTTACATTTTCCTGTAATTTTCAGAACCACATTTATGATACAGTAACATCGTTAGGAAGTGTGCAGAAAGGTACGTCAAAGAAATCAACTTGGGGTGGTGAGCAGACAACAGCAATATACAGATGATTAGATGATGCATTATGGAACTGTACACCTGAAGCCTATATACTTTTATTAACCAATGTCACCCCAATAAATTCAATCCAAATGTAAATCAAAACCACAATGAGGATGAAAAAGGTTGAGAGATTAAGTAGTACAAGTTGGCAAGTACACAATAAGTCACGAGCTTGTAGAATATAGCATAGGAAATATAATCAATAATATTGTATTTCTATGAATGTCAGGTGGGTTCTAGACTTATAACTTATGAAGTGATGTCAGGGAGGTCACTTCATAAATTATAAAAATATCTAACTACTATGCTGTCCAGCTGAAACTAATAAAATATTTAATGTCAACTGCAATTGGAAAATGAAAATTTAAATAAAAATAAAACCTTAAAAAATAGGAAATCAGCCAACATTAATGTTGAATAGGGAAAAAAGGGAGGAGATACATACATTTCCACTGGCAAAGTTAAACTGATCCAAACAGAATCAATGACTCTTATTTTCATAGCTCTGGAGAGAAATGGGTTTAATTATTTTCTGCTGAATCTCTTCCAAGTTTAACAGTCTTCATTGACAGGAAATTGTCCATTATTGTCCTTTATCAAGCTCCTTATAGCAGCTTATGGCTTTGCCCGTCATTGGACAGGTAAATGGGAGGAATAGTATATGGATCTCATATTGAGAGCACTGGCACTCACAGCCCAGCCTGGCAAACCATTAAGGTGCATTGCTCTCCTCAGTTCACTGGAGCATCTCAGAAAAGTCATGGGCAAGTGCAGGTGAGGATGTCTTCTTTTCGTTTTGTCATCTTGAAGGCTGCTTCTCACAAATCTTAATTATCGCAAGTTAAAGCTAGTTGTGTCAGAGAAATTTCAGAGAATATATTTATGACTCCACGATACGTGTCAGAGTCTATCTTAGAGACAAGAACATCTGTAAGTAAATTGAATAAAATTAAACAGCTCTCTCAACTTTTTTTTTTAAGATTTTATTTATTTATTTTTTAGAAAGAAAAGAAAGGAGAGAGAAAGAGAGAAACACTGATGTAATGTCAATCAGCTGCCTCTCTCACGCTCTCAACCAGGGGCCTGGCGTACAACCCAGGCATGTGCCCCAACCATGAATGCAACCAGGGAGGGACCTTTCAGTTTGCAGGATGGTACCCAACCAACTGAACCGTATCCGTCACGGAGTCTGCATGTGAATGGCTCAGCTTGAAGCAGGGAATTGTTGACAAAATTCAAGAAGGTGATAGGAATATCTAAGTTTCAAAATAGCAAAAAAAGAAATTCTTCCCCTAAAAAATATATTCTTTGACCCCAATTTTCACCCCCAGGAACCAACTAATTCCTGGAATTCTAGAGTTGAAATAATATAATGACCAGGCATCTAACACAATACAAATTATTGCTGATCTTCAAAAAGAGCCAGAAGGTAAGTGAAAGAAACCCTATTGTATAGATTAGGAAAACGAAACTAGTAAGTTTATAATACTTTACCATGGGCATATGTTTACTAAGGAATAAAAAGGGGATCTGAACTTTTGTCCGAAGGCTTCAAATCCTGTGCCCTGCTTACCATGCCATGCAGCTTCTGTTGGGCAGGAATTCTCCATACCAGACTGACTCTGATGAAATTGTGTGTGTGTGAGATGCACACACACAGTTGTCCCTCTCAGTTTCAGATTGGCACCCTTATAGGCGTATTTCTTAATGTTTTGATGACATCTAACTCTCTTTAACATATGGCTTCTATTTATGACAAACAACGGTATACCAATCTTTAAACATAAAGTATATTAATTGGGATCTTAACTTGCTATACACACATAATTGTTTATATATATGTAACACACAACATACTTATGGATATATATTTTTAAATTCTCATGTTTGCTCCCTGGAATTTTAAAGTTTCATTTTCAGGTTTAAAGTTTGATCCATCTGCAATTTATCTTGATTTAAAGTACAAAATAATCATTTTCTTTATAGGTACTGAAAAATGTCTCTTACCCCATTGATTCTACATGCCAAATTTTATCATATACCAAATTACATTTTTCATCACCCTGTTCTGATTACTGTAGCTTTTTAATGCTCTTTAGTATCTCATCACTATTTTTCCCCCAGAATTTTCATTGCTATCAGCTTCTTTTTTCTACACAACCTTTTAAAATAGCTTGTATAATTTTTTAAAAGTTGCTATTTTTATTGAAATCACAATTCATGTATAGAATAATATTGGAAGAACTGATATGTTTAGGATATTGAATATTCCTTTCTAAAACGAAGTTACCAATTTCCACTTATTCTACTCTTTTCCCCCAATTGTCTTGTAATAACATAAATGACTTTTACAGTTTGTTTCAACCAGCATCCAAATAAACTACAGGCATTGTAATTTGTTGATATGTCTCTCAAATCTCTTTTAAGCCATCTGTCTCCCTGCCTCCCTGACTTTTATTTCTACATTTATTTGTTGAAACGGAATCAGTTGTCCTGTGGAGTTTCCCACCATCTGGATTGTGCTGATTGTACTCCCATGGTGTGTTTAGCATGTTCATCTGCCCTTATTTCAGGAAGAATGCTACACAGAAGATGAACTATTCTAGTCTTTTTGTGCACATATTTCTCAGAAGCATTTCAATTTCACTGGTGTAGATCTTCCTTATTTCTTTCTGTGTATGTCCTAGGGTTTTTAATGATACACCCTCTATGGAGGGCAGTTTAGGAATACTTATCAAAATTACAAGTACTTGTGTCTTTTGACTTAGCAATTTAATTTCTAGGAATTTATCCTGCAGAGATAATTGCACACCTATGAAATGATGCATTTCTGAAATTACTCATGGCCTCATTATTCATAACTGCAAAAGGTTGCAATAATATAAATTCTTAGTAGTAGAACACTAATTAGGTAAATGGTGGCATATCAATATAGTGAAATGCTATACATCTGAATTTTAAAAAATGTGGAAGCTCCTCATGTAATAATGGGAAATAGTTTCTAAGGTGTGCTACTAAACGAAGAAATAAAGTTGCAAATCAGTGTGTACAGAATGTATATTATGTTATAATTTCTGTAAGAAAAGGGAAAATTCATGAGGTCTGTGCAGAAAGTATCCAGCCGTGTAATATAAAAAATGGAGACATTTATTGAAGATACAAGAATCATTGTACACAGAACAATGACACCACAATCCCCTTCAAAGTAGGCACCTTGGGACCTTACGCAGTTCTCCAAGTCACCATCAGCTGCCCCGTTGTATTTTCCTGAATCTCAATGATGGTCTGAAATCTCTTCCCTTTCAAAGGTGATTTTAGTTTTGGGGAAAAGCCAAAAAAGTCTCAGGGCACCAAATCTGGGCTGTAGTGGGGCTGAGTCACCTGGGTGATTTGATGTTTCACCAAAAAACTCTGCATGAGACGTGATGCATGAGCAGGCATGTTGTTGTGATGAAGCTGCCAATCACCAGTTGCTTACAACTGCGGCCTCCTGAATCATCTGAATAGTTTCCATGGATGAATGTTCAAGCTTAACGCATATTTGATATAGATTTGTTGCTCTACTCACTCAGTCATTTTGAATGAGATGGCCACACATTGCCCATGCTCAGTCAACGGCGTCTGCCAACCCCACTGATTAGTACAGTGAAGTTGTCATTGTTCACACATGTGCATTCCAGTCCACTCTCCTTGGCTGCCAGGTTACATCAATATTGGACAAACCATTCTTGTTATATTAACAATGGCTGGATTTTCTCCAGATAGACCTTGCATAAGTGAAATCATATGGTATTCGTCTTTCTCTGACTGGCTTATTTCACTTAGCGTAATCCTCTCCAGGTTCATCCATGCTTTTGGGAAAGTTAAGATTAATGTAGTTTAAAAGACACACAATAAATTGTCATCGGTTTGCTTTCGTTTTAAAGACACAAGTCAGATTTTCTAGCCCTTAATAATTCTGAATTGGGCAATATACTTATGATTTCTTATTAAGAAATATTTTGTGGGTTTATGACCTTATCACACAGAACATGGCTACATGTCATATTTCAAAATTACTTTCCTTGGCATAATTGTGTTAATGGAGTGAAATTATGTTCACATTTGAATCTGCATGGCAGCCATCAGCACCATCTGCTGAAGGCTCTTCTCAGTGTCTGTGGTAAGACGGCTATCTGAGATCAATTTTCTTTTTGGTTGTAGTTTTCTTTGCTGTTTCTCACTTTTGAGCCCTGGAAATGGATGGCATTTTAAAAGTCTTCAAGTGTTCTTTTTGCAATCAAGCTACTAGACAACAAAAGGTGTCCTCGGGGTAGTGAGCTATTTTAAGATTGAGAATCTGGTATGATTAGACAGTGCATGTATAGCCTCTAAGGACCATTAAAATTATTAATGTGAGGCAAAAGTCCTAGACTAAAGGGCTTCTGGGAGAGCATAATTTACTTCAGAATGACATGACTTTAAAATATTTTTATAACCTATTATTTAAAAGGGAGACAACAAAATGATTTCTCTAAATCAGTACTTCTCAGTGTGTGGTCTGGAGATTTCTGCATCAGAATTTCCTAAGAAATGGTGAAAATGGAGGTTGGGGGCTACATCACCAACCTCCTGAATCAGAAATTCTAGACATGGCCCAAGTTGCTCGTATTAAAAGATATTTCATGTGATTGTAAGATGCAATCAAGTGTGAACACTAAGTTGGTAGGATACCAATTAGGGTATGCCTGTCAGTAAAAATGAGGTTAAAGCGGGGCAGCGACAGTTTGAGATGAGTAGGGAAGTAGAACTAATTACAAACAAGGCACTTTACAAGTCAGCTCATTTATTCCTACACAGTCAAGTGTCTGTGATGTTTAGGTCTGTTTCTAGGATTATTGTTTAATACCTACCTCCTCCCAAGACTCCAAGCCCCACGAGAGCAGGAATCACGTCTGTCCCACTCAGGGCTCTGGGCCTAGCCTGTTGCTCGGCCTGAGGCTGCCCTCAATAGTTGCTGAGTGAATGATTTAGGTATGTTATCTGCACTCACAGAAGGGCAAACAGAGACTCAGAGATGGTAGACAGCCTAAGACCGCATAGTTTATATTGAGCAGAGAGTCAGTCAGAGCTGGATCGTAAGCCCAGGCTTCTACCCCCAGCACCCTTTCCTTGTTGTGGGTCATTTAATTTGTTTGCAGAGGAGATCTATATCCATATTGCCTGTTAAACACTCAAGCCCTCAAAAAACTCTGTAATGGACTTTGTTTAGAAAATGAAATAAGTAATAGGCTATTTTAGAATGTGATTAATATCCTGTAAAAATATCAGTAAAAGGGGATAACAGAATGAAGGGATGGGAAGTAGCATTGCGATTTTAAATTAAAAGATGATAAGGGGTTAATTTCCAAAATATATATATATATATACAAACTTATACAACTCGACAGCAGGAAGACAAACAATCCAATTAAAAAATGGGCAAATAGGCCTGGCTGGTGTGGCTCAGTGGACTGAGTGCCAGCCCGCGAACCAAAGGGTCACTGGTTCAATTCCCAGTTAACAAAGTGGTGAAGGCAGGGGGACAGGAAGGGGTGTATGAGGGGAGAGGGAAAAAGCGGGGGAAGGGGACAAAGGAGGGGAAACGGGGGACATCTGTAATAGTGTCAACAATTAAAAAAACAAAGTAAAAATAAAAAAATAAACACAAAGGTTAGGGAGGTTTCACTACATAGGTGATTTCTGAACAAAGGCTTCAAGGAAGAAGCAAGCCACTGATAATTGGGGTCAGAGGCCAGGGCTTAGCAAAGCAAATGCCTGAGGAAGGAGTGTATCTGTTCAGTCCAAAGATCAGCAAGAATCCAGCACAGATCCAATGGACGGGATGACAAGGATCGTGGGTGAAAGTGTGGTCAGAGCGAGTAGAGGAAGAACAGAAAGAGAGGATTTAGAAACTGAGCAAAGACAATTCTTGAGGAACAGAGAAATCAGGAATAGCCAAGAGAAAAAAGTAGCCAAGAGAGGGTTTTCTTTGTCTGCTTGTTTCAGGTAAGAGAAGAAAGAGAATGCTTATTTCCTGGTAGTGATGCTCCAGGAGAGAGAGGGGGCACTGATGCTCCAGGAGAGAAGGATATTGGGAGTGAGTGGTGTTGTGAGGAGAGGATGAGAACCTGAGCACAGGTGAGGGCTGGCCTTAGACAGAAGCAGATGATTCACCTATAGAAACAGGAGAAAAGGCAAAGTGGATGGGTGCAGATGCTTTTAGGTGGGGGGCCTATGGTAGTGGGAGGCTGTGGAGATTTTCTGATGGATTTCATTTTCTCCATGAAATATGATACAAGGCCATTAGCTCAGAACAAGTCTGGGAGCATGATAGAGGACCTGCCTAAAGAATATTTTTCACTGCATCCTACCTGTATATCTGCACTGTACTTGGTATTTCTGCTTAACATATGGAAATATCTTATGTGCATACTCTTGCCAAAGCAGTATTACTCATCTTTGGTTAGAATTAGGTTGGAAAGTAAACTGCACAAGTAATGAATTTTGAAATAGAAATTAATACAGAGTGAAAACCTCCTCTGCTCCCATTTGTATTACAAATTTATTCTCTGAAAATTAGTTCATGTTCTGAATGTCACTGAGAAATTTAGTGGATCACAGATGTGCACCCCTGAAGTGGGTTTCCAACCGTAATTTAATTGAAAGGGTCATAACAAAGTTTCACCATATGGGGCTGCCAGATGTAATCAATGCAATGGAAGTTTGAAGAAGACATTATTGAGTGTGTCAAAGCACATTTTATAAGCAATAAGAGCTATTATTTATGCAACAGAAATCACTCTAATGTATTATGAAATTAGAACATCAGTAGAATATACAAATGTTTGAGGGTTAATATAGAATGACTAATTCTGGTTGAATGATAACATACTATTTAAAGATGTACATGAGTCACATAATAAAGATATTACTCACCACTCCTTCACCCTACTACATCAATAAAATCTGTAAGGCTAAGATGGCTTAAAGTTTGAATACAAATATAGTTGATGATACACTTGAAAACTGATATAGTTGGGAATTTAGTTTTATTAACAAAGAATGTGGGCAAATTTCTCAGCCATAAAGTAGAGGCCCATAAAGTCTTTAACTGGGGTCAATGAATGGTTTAACACACTGAAATTGGCATCCCTGAACTTTTGGCTTGTTATCAGGACTCTTCAAGTCTCAAAGCTGTTGAAATTCAGTGGTGGTCTTGCAGTGGATAAACTTTAAAAAAACCCAGTGATCCCAGCAGTCTATTATTCGAATGTCTGAAGTCAGGCTCAGAACAAAAGATCACACCTGAATAAGCTATAGAAGACGCACTGTTTACTTCCCATCTAGGTCAGGCTGAAAAGCGCTCTTGTACACACAAAACTGTGCATCAGGGGGAGCTGCCGTGCTGGTAGTGAATCTTGCTCAAATACAGATGTATATATTCCACGTACCACCAAACAATGTGCACTCCAAAACTGAAGATCTAAGACTACCACCCCACAGAGAATAATCATCTGGTCTTACGATCCTTGATGGTAATGTATTTGCAGAATTGTGAGGAATGAGTCTTAAGTGTGAATGCCTTAAATCCCCATGATGTTGAACTCATCCCCCTCACATAATCCGGACACATCTGAAACCATGAAGGAAAGGCAAATCGATATTTTGAATTATGTGAACTTTGGCCAGATGAGAAAAATTCAGGAGAGCTATTCCACTAAATAATCCATAGGGTTTCAGCAGGTTAAGGACCACCGCCCCCCCCCCCCCCACACACACACACACATTTGGAGCCAGGCTACCGGAACTAAGGAAACTCCTGTTGACAGCTCATGAATTTAAGCTGAAGCAGTATGTTCAATTCAGGGACATAGTGTGAGAGTATGGAGGCCACGTGTATTCTCTGCTCAGTTGCCTTCCACTGTCCTGTGCCTGAACAGCATGTGGTACTCAGAGTTCCCAAGCCAGGCAGGCACATCTTCTCTTGACATTAGTTACCAGCCAGAGGCTGGCACTTCCCTACCAGAATCACTGAACTTTGGTAAGATCCAATTGATGGCACCACACAGAGGAACTGATGCGAGCAGCCAGCTGAACACAAAGACATGGGAAGCAAGACTAATTTAAGCTTGCTAGTGACGCAGAATTTAAGCAGATTCTAAAACAATCCCCAAAGCATTGTGAATGTGAGGAAATTAATGTGTACTTTTAAAGAGCAGCCTGTAAGTGGTCTTTCCCTGATGGATGGGCACTGAGAGTTTATGGAGAAATAATAAAAGGGGGCCTAAAGGATGCTGGGTTTCAAGGCCAATTCTGTTATACTTTTGCTACCATTTTTAGAGGCTGAGTTACTACCATCATTATTTAGAATGAAATTCCTAGCGTTCGTCATCAGGATACCTTCTGTTACTCTTTCAAAGCTCACCTCATTGAAGAGTGTCCCGCAAAAGTCATTTCCATTTGTGCATGAATGGATCTTAGTGCAGTGTCTTGTCTAGAAGATTCTAAACAAATGTTTGTCACAACATGAAAGAAAACAGAGAGACTTATGGAATACAAATGAAAACTGGATTAAGAGTGGAAAGACTTGCACCTGAGTTCCAACTCCACCACTCATTAAATGGCAAATCTTTTGCTGGAATTCTGGTTCCAAGTCTGTGAAATGGGAAGAATAATGCCTTCTCTATCCTCCTTGTGAATACTTATGAGAATGCAGAGGCCATAGGAATCTCACACCTGGCTCCATAACACCTTGGGCAAATCGCTGGCTGGCACCTGTTTCCAGGGTCAAATGTGGATCCTAAAAACTTCCCTCTCTCTTCTTAGGCTTCTTTTATCAAGCGCCACTCAAATACTAGGAAGTGTGATGGCTTTTTAATTTATTTTAAAAAATATTTTAAGTTTTAATTCTGAAATAATTTTAGACTTACAAAAAGGTTGAAAAATGTAGGCTATTTACCCTTCACCTGGTTTCCCCGAGTGTTAACATCTTAATTACACCTGATGCAGAAGTATAAAAATCAATATATTAACATTGATATAATCCTATTAACTGATCTGTAGACCTTACTCAAATTTTTCCAGTTATTCCACTAATGCCCCTTTCTGGTCCTGGATTCTATCCAGGGTCCCCCATTGCATTTAGTTGTCATGTCTCCTTAGTCTCCTGCAATGTTAAAAAATATCTTGTGGGTGGATACATTAAGACTATGCAAATATCCTATTTCTCATTATACTTTTGGCTACTAATTTTAAAATCCCTTGATTATTCTCACCTGCAACAATTAACATTAGGTTTGCTAAATGGTGATTCTTCTTGCATCGTTCTTTCTAGATTCATCCATTGGAATTCTACTGTAAGGAAGAGCTATACTTTCTCTCTCACTTATCTATGTATGAAAATTATTTGTTTGTATGAGCATGAACTCACAAAAATTTATTTCATTCTATGAGTTATCGTCTGTTGTTCTCATTATTTTTCAAATTGTCCTAGATTTGCTATGACCTTTTTAGATGGTTCAACTCACATAGATCAATGCCTTGCTAAAAAATCAATCCTCCCTCCCCACTGCCCTGGCCTGGAAGAAATGCCTGTTTGGATGTGTGGCATATGAGAAAAAATTAAAATGTACAGCTGAGAAGAAAAAATGTCTGGGGGACCAAGGGCACAGGATACTGGATCCAGATATCAGCAGCTCCGGATGAAGACAAAAGACCTATAAGGAGACAGAAGCTCAGGGTACTGAATACCCCAGGCATTTATACTCTGGCTAGAGATTTGGCCATCTGGCAATTGGCAAGGGTGTTTAGGGATCTGTATATTCCTGGTTAATTTGAATATACAGAGGCCAGTGAGAAGTATGAGTTCAATAACTATGTCGTGTGTGTGTGTGTGTGTGTGTGTATGTGTGTGTGAGAGAGAGAGAGAGAAAGAGAGAAAGAGAGAGGGAGGGAGGGGGGAGGGAGAGAGATAAAGATATTATTAGCATTTAGACTACTTCAATGAGAGAGAACTTCTGAAAACCCATAAAATCAATCTTGAGTATGATTTGTATAACACATATCCCTGTGCAACAGACAGATGATCATGTTTGTTCATCAAATCACTTATGAATTCATCACACAGACTCATACTTTGAATGTTTAATATATCCCTATAGCACTGTGCAAATACTGTGGATGTGAGCAACAATTAAACACTGTCTTTAGTGATCTTGCAGTGTGGTAGAACTGAGTTCTTTTCAAACAGCTAGAATGCTGCAGGTGGTCTTAGAAAATGCCCTAGGCTTCATCAGTAAAGGATGGCAGGGCGGTCTTTGATCTTTAAGATTGTTTCCAGCGCTAAAGTTATTTGATAATGATTTACTAACTTGATTATTTAAAAAGCACTGTTTAATGTGTCTTTCTCTGAAACTATCCTAATCAGTAATAGATGCCCTTTTCTCTCTAATAAATCTTTGTAGCTGCTTAAATATTGAATCTTACAGAGGTGATTCCCTACAGGTAGAAAAACTCATTTACATACAGTCACCAGCTCTATTTTTCACAGTGACTTAGACCCATGACATAATGAAGAGTCCACTGAGATTCAGAACACATTATTGTTATTTTTTATCTTATATCTCTTCGGGAAAACACAGCACTACTGAGTGTCTATTACATCCTATGGTGAACTTCAATCTGAGGTCACAGCATAAAGAGCTCCTGGTTTTGGTCCCTACACTCTCTTTGAAATGACCTATCAGAAAACATCCTTTTTAAAGTCGGAGGCAGAGAGTTGGTGGCACATTAAAGTAACTTAGGGGTTTTTTTTTTTTTTTTTTGGTCTTCTTTTGATTAATGGAAATCAAATAGCTAATCTAAATAATTATAGTGGTAGATAATTGCTTTCACTGCTATGACGGCCACACTAATGACGAGGGGAATGTGCTTGTATCTACATCTTCCAAAATAAGAAAGATGCCTTATCTTATGACTGATGGACACATATTCTTAGTTGGAAGTTTAATTAAGAGAATACTTTTAGAAAATCAGGAATACCTATTTGTTTTAACAGTTAATCATATAGGCTTTAGGTTTATTAACCTAAACCTAAATTATTTCATTACTACTAGAATCTCAGAAGCTATAGAGAAGTGAAAAACATATAAAAACCAGGTATTAAAGAAGACTTTTTATGCTATAATATGAAATTCACATTTCATATTTACTGCAATTTCAAGTATGAACAGCCGGCAATATTGGTCTACACTGTATAAGATTCCAGCACTAACCAAAGGCTGCTTACACTTACCTCTTTCCTAACCCCTTAACCTAAAATAGCAGATCTTTTTCCAAAGCATAGCTATACCACAATGGGCTTGTTTGAAGGAGTCTAAGACTATCATGTTATTTTTTAAAAACAAGAATTGATTGTGCACTTGTACACTTATTTTAAAACATTGAATCTACCAAGTAGATCATTAGGAATTGCTTCCAAACTCTCATCCTGAAATATACCATGTATTAAAATGTATCACTTTTCCTCTACACATAAACTTACGGTAGATGTGGAATTACATGCGTAAGGCTTACACTGAGAGACAGGACCCAGCAACCTCTAAGGAGAGTTGAAAGACTAAAGTAAAAGTGAAGAGTAGGATTTTGTTGAGTATGTTTTGGAAATATCAGTTCAGACAACAGAATGGCTCCCTGAGCTGCCTGGGGGGACATGGGGAAGAGTTATCAAAGATGTTTGTGAACAGCAGGAAAGAAGAAGCGAATTCAGGGTGACCAACTAGGTGGTCGGTGGTGATGGAAATTGAGTCAGCAAGCAGCTCTGCCTGAACTCCATGGTGGGCCTGCAGACCTGCAATGAAAGACTAAGAGATCCTGAAGTGGTAGAAAACTAAGGAATGTAGCTGATCAAATCTGGGAGCACTATAGAGTAGCAGCTGGAAAATAAGTTACGCCATAACTAAACAAATAATGAGGGTGTGTCCAGTTGCCTTCCCTTCTTGAATATAGCTCTACCGGAAGTAGTTTTACTTGTTTTTAAAAAACATTTTATTCACTTATTTTTAGAGAGAGGGGAAGGGAGGGAGAAAGAGGAGAAAAACATCAATGTGAGAGAAACATTGATTGGTTCCCTCTGGCATGTCCCAACGGGCACTGGGCCTGCAACCCAGGCATGTGCCCTGAGTGGGAATCGAACCAGCGACCTTTCACTTTGTGGGATGACGCCCAACACACTAAGCCACGCTGGCCAGTGCAGTAGTTTTACTTGTAACAGCTTACTCTGGTTAGTGACATTCCCAGTGGGTCCCAAAGATGTCTGAATTCAGAGTTTGTAGCATGGATTTCCTTAAGGCCAGGTCATAAATCGTAATATTATTCTATGTTGACACTTAAAATATTCACAAGGAGCAGTGTCCATGTGGTATAGAAGACAGAGCTTCATGCTAGAAACTGCAACTTATGAGGAAACATATGCCCCATAGAAGCAAGGCCCTTAGAATTGCTTAAATATTGCAGTTGCATACATGACCCAAAGGCTAGTAAACATTTTACAGTTAGAGACCAGGAGAGGCTTTGAGAGGTACTTTCATCTATTTCAATTGCTGAATTTGTGCCTCTGTAGCCCAAGGTCTGGCTGTGATGTGTCGTTTGTCGGCTGATAGATTCTTACCTCTCCTATTTCTGGGATTTGTGGACATCCTGTGGTGATTCTCACCCTCATTCCTTTCTCCCTTCTGGATTTCATGCCTAATTAACTGGTATAAAAATGACTGCAGAGCTCACAAATTCTTAAACGGAGATAAAACAAAGGTAAATGTGGCATAACTGAGTCTCTCCCAACCACAGTCATTAGGAATATAAATATTTCCCTTGAAAAAGGAGCTTGAAGTAAGATTAATACTTGATTTTGGAGAGTAAGAAATCTATCCCCCACTCCTTTTTTCTTTCTTTTTTTTAAATTATGGACTAGCAACTGTATTTAGAATTAAATGCAAAGTAATACATCTAGAGGAACACTCTGCCAGCACAAATTAAGGTATTTCTTACCAACACAAAGACGGCAGCATCACTGTATAGTCATTGCATAGTTTTATTTATATATGTATATAAATATGGTTCGTTTGTTTGTTTTTGCCTAACAACATTGACAGTCCCCTGAAATAGAGCCGACAATATGTATTGGTTATTATTCCGGTAACAGTGGTTCTAGGAAAGATTTAGACACGTGTTTCTCAACCATTGCCTCAGTGCACCTGAGGAATATATTGAAGAGCAGCAGCCGCTCTGGAGATGCCTATTGGTGGAGAAAGAGTGAAGAGCCCTGGCTCCCATCAAGACTCCTGGTCTTCGGGTACAACACAAACCAAGTGAGAGAAGAAGGAGAAAAGGCCCTGAATCCCTGCAGGATTAATTTATTCAAAAAGGAAATAATTGAAAAATACTCAACAGGCCAAAGTCTTGTGAAGAAAAGGAAGGAAAACCACACAACATGCCAAAGGCCAAGGCAGATTGCCCTTCACAAGAGGTACCACGGGAGGCAGAAGGAAATTGTCCACCTTCTGCAGAACGTGTAAGCCAGGAAGCAGAAGGAACCTTCGAAGTGGGGTAACTCCACCCATCCAGGGATACAAGAGGACACTCCCACTAGGCATTTGTACCCTGAGGACATGCTAAGAGGAGTAGATGAGTTGGAAGGGCTTAGGGAAGAAATAAGAAAAATGAGAAACAAGTTTTATGCATTCGAAGCAAAGACATTCACCCAGACATCCTTATCCTGTTTGCTTCAGGCCTTGAATTTTTTTTGTGGGGGGGGTCCTGATAATAAAATCTGGCCCCTACTTTCCTTCTGTTAGCATTTTTTGATGTATCCTTTACCTTTGTTTTACTTTTAATCATCTGATAAAGTTTTGTTATAGTTTCCTTATTACCAGCATCTTACTAGATTTTTGTATTTTGACCCATTCTCTGGGTCTATTTTTCAGTAGGGAAGTTTCACAGATATGCATGAAATTTGTTCATTCCACATTGTATAGTAAAACATAAGTTACAAAGTAGTGTATTTAGTATCAGGTCACATATGTAGGATGAAATTCCAAATTGTGTGTGTGCATGTGTGTGTGCACACATACATGCATCAGAAACTTAACTGTGCTTATTTCTGTGTGGTGTCAGTTTTCTTTTTCCTTATATGTATTTTTTAATTAACAGAATTAATTTTTTTAAATGAGTAAGAGTCAAAATTTGCAACCAACTTATAAGGTCAATGGGGCATTTAAAAACTTGGTGAAATAACCACTAAAATGTAAACCTTAAATCACCTTTGGATCTCTTAGCCAGAAGAATAAAGCCGGCAATTATTACAGATGAAAACTAAATACAAATAGCCACTCTGTAGTAGGCAGTGGAGGCGCAGATCAAGTTTAGGTAGTTTACAAAAGCCTGCAGTGGTATTTTAACGCAGCCGCCTCACTGCGCCCCACCTCCTTCTCAATCTTCATGGGGCCCAGGGCTTTTGAGAATCACTGGTGTAAAAACAAGTCAGCTCTGGCTGGTGTGGCTCAGTGGAATGAGTGCGGGCTGTGAACCAAAGGGTCACTGGTTTGATTCCCAATCAGGGTACATACGTGTGGGTTGTGGGCCAGGTCCCTACTGGGGATGTGCAAGAGGCAACAACACATTGATATTTCTCTCCCTCTCTTTCTGTATCCCTTCCCTTCTCTCTACAAATAAATAAATAAAATCTTTTTAAAAAATCAGAATTACATTTTAAAGAAGCCATTATGGTTTCCAGCATTTATTGAGTACCGCTATGTACTAAGCACTTTCTATGTTTTCTTTCATCAAATCCCTCAGTGGCACAAGAAAGGAACTTCGTGTAAGAGGAAACAGAAGCTCATTCACTCAACAAGTATAATATTGATATAACAGGCATTTTTCTAGCACTGGTGATGCAGCAGTGAACAAAAGAGACAAAGTATCTACTTTCAAAAGCTTACAATCTAAGGGCTCAGAAAAGTCACCTCACCCAAAAGGAAGGCGACATTTGAGACCAGCCTGTGCTCTATGTCCTATATACCCCACTCTCAGAAGCCCCTCAGCATCACAGCCTTTCTGAACACTCTGGTTTTCTTCAAGCCCCAACAAACAAGATAGACTGTTTTTCACTTGAAGCAGATAGCACCCAGTAGGTACTGGGGCCCTGGACACAGAGCGATGAGCACAGCCGACAGGAGCCCTGCCTTGCGGAGCTTAATTAACCCAATAAACACATGAGCATCTAATTGCAAACTATGTTGAAATGCAATGAAGAAGACATAATAATGGGCTATATGAAAGAATCATAGGGGCCTACTTTGGACTGGGGAGGGGATCAGGGAAGCCCTCTTCAAGCAAGTGTTCTTTACGCTGGGAGCTGAAGGATAAACGAGTTAAGGAGGGAAGCAGTATTTCAGACACAAAGAAAAATGAAGGCCCGAGGGCAGGAAAGAGACTTAAGAACAGGAGGAACTGAAAGAAATCAGTGAACAAAAGGGAAAGAGGAGGCTGGGTTAAGTAGATAGGGGCAGATCATATACGGTTTGGGAGGAAGCAAGGATGTTGCATATTCTCCTAAATGCAGAACATTTAATAAGCCATTTACAGCAGGGGTTATAGGGAATCTAGAGTAGAAGCCTAAGGACAAATTAGGTGGTTATTGCAACCACCTAGTAGAAAGGAGATAGCGGCTGGATTGAGGTGGCTGCAGTGGAGACAGAAAAGGAGTCAATAGATTGTGGAAATTCTTATTTAACGGAACAACTGAACAGAACACAGGTAATGGAAACAGTGAGTCAGGACGACACCCAGGTTTCTCCTGGACTACTGGGTGGATGGGGGTGCACTTCACTGAGGTGGAGAAGAATGGACCATGAAGAGAGAAGCTGAGAGACCAGGATCAGGAATTTTGTTTTGAATAGGTAAATCTGAGATGCGTATGAGACAGCTACTTGGAAAGCTGAGGGAGGGTCGATAAAGAAGGATAGAGTTCAGATCCGGGAGAGAGATGCATTTGGGAGTCCTCACACACCAAAGATCATCAGGATGATGAGATTTCCTTCCTAGGGAGTGTGGGGAAGAGGCGGCCTATGGCGAAGCTCTGAGAAATTCTCCTACATTAACGACTTGGGGAGATGAAGAGAGAAAATGATCATTCACGAGCTCACAGGGCCTGGCAGAAAGCAGGGACAATTTGCATGTTAATTACTAACCTAGAAACCAAACTATTTTAGTTTCTGTTAAAAAACACTTTCCCAGTTTGGAACGGTATATTCTAGGTTGAAATAACAGATGTATGAGGTTGAACAATGTGAATTGTCTTTTTTGTAGGTCAAAAATAGCCACATTTTGGCAATTTCATAAAGTTCAGCCTTATAAAACACAATTTGAAACCAAACCCACTTATGTCATGGGAAAGTAAACAGCTCTAAAATGTTGCCCTCGGTACCTGAGTAGTAACCTTTTGCTAACATTAGGGGCCTCTTTTACAAGAGATACTAGAACAAATCGTGCTGCACACTGCTTCCCAATTAGTTTTACCCTGGCAATTAAGCTGAGAGTCTGAAAATGCCACTGACCATTCATCACTATATTCTGACTGTTGACAGCCCCCGTATTATTCCCTGGTAAATCTACACACTCTGCAGGGCAAGCGTGTGCGGTTTCACACATCTCAACTCTTCAGTCTGGCTTTTAAAAACATTCTGATTTCCTACTCCTTTCTACAGGGACAAAACATGTAAAGGATATTACGAGGCATGACTGACTGCTCTATAATTTAATATTAGCTTGTAAAGACTGGTTTTGAAAAAACTATTCTGATACAATTTGAGTTACTTTCTATAATCACAGGTCTAGTTCATTTTATCAAACAGACACAGTCCAAACATGTGTTAGTAAATTCAATAGCATATTTTAAATTGACCAAGGGCTCCTGATTGAAAGCTGGGATTACAAACTCAGATGTCAGATGTGTGAACTGGACCAGCGTAACAGACAGGAGTGGCAACTGAAGGGGGTACTCCTCACCTAAAGAAAATTTTTTTCTTCTAAAACAAATTATGCGAAACAATTCAGTTGGGATGAGATGAGGTGGGGGAACGCCAGCTCGCCAAGCTGACAGTTTGGGATATCTTATTTACAGTAAATTTGCTGTGGATTTTTTGTATCATCGCTAGACATACTCTACTTTGTCTAAAGATAGAATTTTTATATATTGATTTCATTATTTTTTAAAAGAGTCAAGCCTAGAATTGTAAATGTCCTGATTTTTTTGAGCATGAAAGATTTCACAGTTGCAGAATGCAAGCTGAAAAACACTGCATGGTAACTATGGTTCGTTCTATAGAAACACAGCAAGGGTGACGGTCACTTCTGAAGTAGTGGATGAACCATGTTGAGATTGGAAACAAAGGTAAGCCTGGTACTAAGTGGTGATGCTTGGGGCAACCCACATAACTTTCTATGACTCACTTTCCTCATCTATAAAATGGGGATCAAAGGAGTACTTATCTCATAGAATTATAAAAATTAGGGGGTACAATGTATGTAGGTAAAGATCCTAGCACAGTGCTTAGGTCATAGTCAAGTTCAGTCTCAAAGAAAAAACCATTAAAGTACTCCGGATTTCCTTCTGAGAGTACCCACTATTCTCTTAGACCTTTGCACTTTCTCTTAAATGAGTACACATGATGTGTCAACAAGTAGCAGGCACAAGACTGTGAACCCATTGCTCAACTTGCCTTTTCTGTGTTGTTAACCTCTATGCACAGTAGCCTGTTTTCCCAAGATAAACTATGCTGCTGAAGTGCTTCTTCTAGGATTTCCTGAATCCAACCTGGGAAAGAGAAAGCCTGCCTCATCATGTGTAACTAGTCATCTGCCTCATCATGTGTAACTAGTCATCTCCCATGTGTCTCTATCAGCATTAACAAGCATTAGATTCTTGAATAAACACATATGTGTATATGTTATAATATATAAGAACACTTTGTTTTTCTTAATTTCCCTGGAAATAAGTCACCCTGGCTGTGTATTTTGCCAATATCTGTGAATTGACTGCTCAAGGACGGAAACTCCTTTCATCACTTGCACGGCACTTTACGAGAAGTTTCCTCTTCGTCACATCTGGACGTCACCATTCTCAACTTGCTATTCTGCACTCAACCAACGGACGCCCACTGAACACGGTCCCAGGTGTATGTCACTAGCCTTGACCGAAGTATCGAGACATGCATTCTTCAGACAACTATTTCTTTAGTCCCATCATTCTCCTCCTCATCAGTATTGAGAGGTTTTTATAACTAAATAATTGTTAATTTGTTAAACAGGGCTAATCGTTATTAAATGGCATATTCAAAGTAAACAGGCTCTGAATGAGGGCTTAAGGGGATACTGGACAAATACTTTGAACTTTATAGCAAGAAATTTGGCTGGAGTAGAAAGCTTATTTCCTGGGTTCAAAGGTGTGCTTTGGTGGGAATTATGAATCTACTGGATAAATAAGATCTTCCTGTTAAAGGTTGCCTGTCATTTACAAGTTATTCTAAGGGAAAGAAAGAAAACATAACTTAAAATATATGAGCTGGTACACTGTTATATTTAAAGTGAAACTGGGTTTATGTTTTTGTCAGCCTTATAATCAAATGGTTGTCTTTACTTGTAGAAAGATAGCAATTAATTCTAGTTTGTCACAGATGGTTAATGATTCCCAGTGATGGGTTATTTATGCTAGTTAGCTAGCTGAATGTTATGTTTTTTATAAGGGCAGTAAGCATAATTAATATGTTTTGTAGCAGTTAAGAAACAGGTGTCAAATCAAAAACTAAAATTTTCCAATTACGGTGACATAAAAGGAACGTGAAATGAGAGTAACAACAAAAATGAAAAGAGAGGAAATGAGACAGTATTTTAACTAAAACTGACTTCCTTAATCTAGAAGCAAGGTGAGGATTTTTACATAGTAATGTATCAGGTCTGAATAAGCCATTACTTTGTACAATATGAAGCAAACTAAAGCAGATGAATGAAGGTAATCCTTTTAAGACAAACATTAAAAAGTTTCAACTGATTTATAACTTTAACTCTTTTTTAAGGTTTTTGAACTTATTTTTTATTGTGGTAAAAAATAAAAAAATTCCATGTTAGGCATTTTTAAGTTTTTACAATACTTTTTGAACTCTTACAATTATTCATTCTATCTTACTGCTCACACTCACAACTTTCTTATTCTTCCTGAGCCCCAACTAGTTGGGTCTCTATTAAGACAATATAAGACAACACTCTCTACATAAGACAATAGAGAATGTTGGTGATTATGGAGAACTGGCATTCAAATACAGTAGACACACACACAGACTCAGCGTGGGCTGACTTCTAACATGGTTTGTAATCCCTCTACTGTAGCTGATACGGGGACAAAAACTATTGAATCTGCACCTCAAATTTCCTCAAATGTGTATCATCATTGCTACCACCTCTGGGTCACTGTCATCACTTGTGGTTCTTCCCAAGTTCATTTTGGTCCATTCCTTCTTCTTTACTTTCAACGTTTACTTGTTTCCTTGAATCCAGATCTGACACCAAGGGCCATGTTTTGTTTTTCAGATTTTTTAAATGTATTTTAATTCAATATGACCTGTACAAATAGGCTCATAGCTATTAAATTGTTGCAAATATAAATTACTCCTTTTTTGCACAGATTAGAGTTATTTTGCCTTCAATATTCTTGTCTTACAAATATGGCCACCCTATATATTTTTGAATGATTTCATCTATTATTGCTTTGTCATCCTTTTACTTTCAACTGATATTATTTTGCTTATTAGTCTCTTTAAAAAGCGAGCTGGGTGTGCCCTGGCTGGTGTGGCCCAGGGGACTGAGTGTCAGCCTATGAACCAAAGGGTCGACAGTTGAAATTTTTGAATCTTAAGAGCTCTTTATAGTCTTTGGATACAAGCCTCTTCCCAAATATTTTATTTGCAAATACTTTCTTCCATTCTGAGGTTTGTTTTCTCACCTTCCTGACTGCGTCTCTGAAACACAAAAGTTTTCAATTTGATGATGTCCAATTTATAACACCTTCTTTTGTCACTTGGGCTTTTGGTGTTTTTATCTAAGAAACCATAGACCAGTCAAAGGTGACAACAATTTACCCATTTTCTTCTAAGAGTTTCATGGTTTCAGCTGTTATGGTTAGGCCTGTGATCAATTTTGAGTTACATTTTTGTATATGGTATCAGGTGGGGTCCAGTTTCAGTCTTTTGCATGTGAGTATCTGTTTGTCTCCATCATTTACCGAAGACTATCCTTTCTCTTGTGAAAAACCAATTGACCATAAATGTAAGGGTGTGTTTCTGAACTCTTAATTCCATTTGACACATACATGTATGTCTAGACTCTCTGCATTTCTACTTGTTTTTGCAAAAAAAGGTAGCTGATAATTTGATGCATTGAATCTGTAGATGAATTCGGGAAATACAGCCATCTTAACAATATTGTCTTTCAATTCACAAGCATGAGCTATCTTTCAATTTACTTAGGTCTTCTTTAATCTCTTTTAGTGATAGTTCGTGCACCATTTTGTGTTTTTGGTGTAAAACTCTTGTACTTCATTAAATTTACTCTTGAACTTTCACTGCTTATGTATAAAATACAACCGATTTATCTTGATCCTATATCTTGCAACCTCGTTGAATTTGTTTATTAGTTCTAATTGTATGTGTGTGTATTCCTTAGGATTTTGCAATATATAAAATATTTCGTCTGTGAGCAGAGATAGATTTACTTCATTTCCAACCTGGATGCCTTTTACTTCTTTTTCTTGCCCAACTACCTTTGCTACAACCTCTAGTAAAATGTTGAATAGAAGACATCCTTCTCTTATTCCTAATCTTAAGAGGAAATATTCTGTCTTGCACAATTAAAAATGGAGCCACCTGTACCTGAACAACAATAAAAAATAAAAAATGATATTAGCTTTGGGTTTTTTGTATATGTCTTTTATCAGTTTGAGGACGTTCCTTTCTATTCCTGGTTTGTTGAGTGTTGTCATCATGAAAATGTGTTGGATTTTGTCA